>CM077147.1:26647026-26886029 GCA_039583875.1 Platanthera guangdongensis
CTCATGTTGGGAGAAGGGTGAAGAGCTTGTATTTTCTTTCCACCATGCTTATGTGATTAGAATGAACATCAATCATATTGCGGCTATCTGGAATGAAAAAAATGGGCTGTTTGCATGGACAAGCTAAGGCATGGCGAGTCGAGTCTGAGTGAAGGGGGTTGCCGAAGTTGTCCTCCTTGTCGAGAGCATCGAGCTTGAGCGAGCTTGTCAGCTCGGGAAGGCTCTCGAGCTCGAGTGGAGCTCTCAAACAAGGAGCAAGAAACCACGAGTGTATGTCATGGCGAGCTCGAGGGACCTCTTAAAACAAGCTCGTTGAGCTCGAGCTCAAATAAAAGGGCTCGAGCTCGAGCTCAAGCCAGCTTATTTTGGCGAGCTCGACTCGAGCTTGACTCGAGCTCGACTCGTTTGCAGGCCTAGGAGGGTCGTCAAATGACTCATCAGTAGAGGGATGATCCTCCAGTAACAAACCATCAGAAGGGGTCATACTCCCAGATAGGGTTGGGGTGACTACCTCGAGATCACTATTAAGCTCTCGACTCCCGATCGTGATACACTCGATGCGCCTGAGGTGTGGTGACGTGACTCGATGCGCCATCGGATGTGGTGATGTGACTCGGTGCACCATCAGGTGAAGTGTGCAAGGAATCTACACTCAAAAGAGAGCTAGTCGACATATAATTATGGACATGTTCACTAAGTGGAGCAGACTCATATGAGGGTTGACTCCACACATCCTGTACTAGAACATCAGACAGAGTGGGGGATGTATCCCTGTTGTGGGCAGTAGAATTCTCTTGCTGACCCTTAATGTCTGTCATCACGTTCACCTTCGGAACACTAGGAGGATCACTAGGTGTGATGTACTCTTGACGAGAGTGACCTCTATAAGTATTACGAGGGTAAATCAACAGTGCATTACTGATTTTTGTTGCTGCTTTGTATTAATGTGAATCTTGATTAAATGAACTAACAATGCATACCTGTGATCGCAACATCCTATCACTATTTTTTTTTAGTTTTACAAATTTCAGGGCTTATGTTAAAATGAGTTTAGATTTAAGGTTGATAACCTTTGAAAATTCCAATACAATTTTATCTGTAGATGTCAGACCTGAATTCGTTAATGATATTGTGTTTCCGAGTAAAAAAAAAATCTTGTTGATAATGGGCTCGTAATGTAGCCTGAAGAATAGGATTTACTATCACAATTTAAAGGAGCTTATAAGATTATCGCTTTGTGTGAGGCCTAGAGTAATGCTTGGATGTGATAGAGGAGGGTTACCCCGAAAAAATCTACGAAATAAAGACGTGGTTAAAAGAAATTTAAGAAAAACAAGTTCGAAGCGTTGTGGATGTCCGTTCTTATTACTTGGTCAAAAAGATGTAATTTGGAAGAGTGGAAAGTATAAGTGAAATGTGGAACTCATAATCATAAATTTGTTCATCTTGAGGCACATGCGTACGCTGAGAGATTAGATGAACATAAACAGAAAGTAGTCCACGACATGTACACATCCGGTGTGAAACCTAAGAACATCTTGTCAACTTTGAAGAAAGAAATCCTAATAACTCTACAATTATAAGGTAAATTTATAATGAAAAAAGTAAGGTTGTTCAAAAAATAATTAGATGGTGCTACTCCAGTCAGTTTCTCTACAAATGCATCATTGAGGCAGAGTATATCAGTTATAATCATGTTAATGTCTTTACTAAAACGTTGGATTTCTTACACTTTGTTCATCCAATGTCAGTTCAATTAACCAACAAGTTTTCGGATGTTTTTATGTTGGACTGTACATACAAGACAAATCGATATCGGATGTCGTTGCTCTCTATTGTTGGTTTGACATCGACTAATCTATCATTTTTCTCCTCATTTATTTTCATGTCCAATGAAACAGAATTAAGCTATAAATGGGCACTAGACACATTTAAAAGTGTGATTGATGAGAAGTTGCTAACAGGTGTATTTGTCATAGATCGAGAAATTACGTTGTGCAATGCTATTAAAGTTGTCTTTCCTCATGCTAGAATTCTTTTATGTCAAGTTCACATTAATCGAAATATCCTTGCACATTGTAAGAAATATTTCAAGCAAGGAAAAAAATGATGGCTTTATGTGTACTTGGCAAAATATTGTAAATTCTCCTACAGTCGATGATTTTAATGATCGTCTTAGATCTATGATGTCTACTTATAATGAGGAATATCCAGATGTTATTCGTTACATACTTATAACTTGGATTCATCCATATAAAGAGTCATTTATTTCAGCTTGGGTGGACAAATTGTTACACCTAGGCAATAACACAACAAATCGAGTAGAGAGCGGGCACAGTCAGCTAAAAAGATTCTTGAAGTATTAGTAGGAAATTTGTCTACTATTTGGAAAGCATTCGACCAAATGATCAATCTTCAACACACCGAGATAAAGCGGTCCTTTGGTCACAGTTCTATTCAGGTAAATACAATGTTCAGAGATTCCTTATCCTTTGAGTTGGTAGGCTCTATTTCTGTTGCTGCTTTGGAGTTCATTAAAAGGGAGGAAGACACATTGAAGTTTGGGCAACTTTGCAAATCATTGTGCAATCACAAGATAAGGAACACTGTGGGTTTATCTTGTGGGCATGAGTTGATACCATTTATTCTTAATTGTAATGCATTTCCTTTGTGGATGATTCATAAACATTGGAAATAATTAACTTTGAAGGATTATACAAAAGAGACATGTGATGTAAAAAAGGAGAATGAGGATTCACATGACATATAAGTGGAGTTGGATGGGATACTCCAGAAATACAGTACATCATCAGCTATTCAAAAAAAATGAAATGAAAATAAAACTACGGGAGCTATTGGATCCAACAACAAGCCAAACGGTAGAACCTTTGATTCTGGGTCGCTTAAAGGGCGTCCGAAAGGAAGCTTGAATAAGCAAAAGGATGGGTGACAATCTACCAAAGAGAACTTTCCCTTTTTGAGCATGTTCTAAAGGCCGAACAAAACACATTTGAAAAGAAAAAATCTACAAAAGAGAAAAGATTTATTGATAGTATTCGGAAAGCGATGCCTTTATACATTGCTAAACATGTATGTGATACAACAGATATGGTAGGTGATGGACATTGCGACTACAAGGTTATAGGACATGCATTAAAAATGGGACAAAACTGGCTACAAGTCCGCAAGGAATTGACATTAAAGATTACTAATCATAAGAGTTTATATACTCAGATATATGGAGATGGCAGACGGTTAGAGTTAATCGAGTCTCTAAATTGTAATGAAACTTCAACGCCACTTGAAAAATCGATGTCCATGCCAGATATTGGACTAACAGTTGCATCTTGCTATAATGTAGTGTTTGTTCATTACTCAAAATATCATTCATTCACCTTCCTACCATTACATTCTGCACCTCCAGAAATCCGGAAGATAATTTTTACTGGATTTGTCAATGGTAATCATTTCATTCATTTGTCGATGAAAGAAGAGAGTCCACTTCCACCTATATACTCTCTGTGCTTAATGTATCATGAACAAGCTGCATAAAATTGGCATTTGCACAATCATATGGACGATGATATAGTAAATTTGGCCGACCCTTGAACAAGTTTGTATGAACTATTATTGGTCTCATTGTTTTACTAAATATTCAACTTCTCTATCTAAATGTTATTTCGCTTGTAGGAATGAAATGAATTTTGGGACTTTTGAGTGATTAGATGCACATGAGCAGTATCATACAAGAGGTATTAAGTTTCAATTTTAGATAACTTGCAAATATTTTATTTATTTAAGACAACTAATATTCATATCTTTATGTTTGTGTAGATCTACATGAACTTAAAAATGGACGGGGCAAATTTTGAGTTGCATTGGTGGAAATGATTTGAGATTTTTTGTTTTTAATTTTGTTTGGTTTTTGTTGGTCTACACGAACTTAAAAGCTCAAAATTTATTTTGGTATTTATTTAACATTTTGGACTGCAAAAAAAAATTATGGTGTTAAACTTAACATTTTGGCCTGCAAATAAAATTTATGGTGTGCACATATCAATGAGCCTGGTGTGCACGTAACAGCGCCCTAAATAAAATCTCTTAGCTACAATAAAAAATGTACTCTCATCATCGCTCGCAAACTATCGTGCACAAAAAAATATGAGCGACGGACGGAGAATGATGTTTCAGAATTTGCGAGCTGCGGGAGCATCATCATGTTAAGGTAATCACATAACCAAAGTACTTTCGCAAGGGACATTGAAGCCCGGTCCGTACAATATCACAATTGAGAAACGGTCACGGTTGGCCTCATAATGCCATTGCACCGAGTAACAAAAATTTCGGAGCCATGGCGCTTGCACAACGCCGTTTTTTCCATCTCTGTCGCCGTTTCTCCTCGTCGCCCGCTACTAGTGTTCCACTGCTCTGGAGTCCGGCCGGTGAAGAGAACGGCGGCCAATCAACTGTCGAGATTCTTTCATGGGGCCGCGGAGGCTCCGGTCAGCTCGGCGGTGGAAAGGAGGAGATTCGCTTCTACCCGGTTCCCGTCGCTTCTCTACGCCTACCGCCGAGTTTCCGGTTGTCCCCCTCCTATGGCCGCCTCTACAGACAGGACGCCGTTGAATCCGGGGATGGTAGTGCTATTGAGGTGGACATCTCATGCGGATTGTTCCACTCGTCACTTCTGGTGGATGGACGGTTCTGGATATGGGGAAAGGGTGAAGGTGGGAGGCTTGGTTTCGGGCATGAGATTCCCGTCTTTGTCCCGACGCTAAACCCTAATCTTGAGGAGGTCCGGTGTGTTGCCCTAGGTGGCATTCATTCCACCGCGCTCACCCGTTCCGGCGAGCTTTTCACATGGTCAGTTTTTTTTTTGGAATTACTCGGGATTTGATCTGTATGTATATGTTTTTCTGTTGATCAAATTGATTGGCAATTCTAAGAACATGGCAGGTAACGTTGAAGATTTTTTTGGCATTTTGCACTCACAGAATACGGGGTTTTGGCACTTTGCACCCCAATTACTCTTAGGCATCACAAAAAATGCTCATTTTGGCACTTTGCATCCCAGATTATTGGTGCTCCCTTGACCTAAGTACTTTTGAGTGAGCATTTTCGTGCTGCCCGGACCTAAATATCCTTGAAATTTCGGTTTGAGAGTGCAATGTTTCAGCAAGCAATCGATAATTGGGGGTGAAAAGTGCCAATTTTAAAGATTTGGGGTGCAAAGTGCCAAAACCAAGTGTTTCGGGGGTGCAAGGTGCTAAAAAGCCTAATGTTGATGGTTGATATTTTCAAATGTTTCCCAACAGTGGAAATTTCTCCCATTCCATTATTTTCTTTATCAATACTCTCCTTGTTTGTTGTAATTGCTTCTTATTTATACTTTTATTAAACTGAAATGGCATGTTTTTCTTTATATTCAATGAGGAAGGGCCACCTTCTTGAGCATCAGAGTGACTCTACTACTCAATTGGCTAAAGTTTGCAGGGGCTATGGTGGATTTGGAGCATTAGGGCATTATGTCAATCACAGAGAGCTTTTACCTAGGGTTGTGGAGGGCACCTGGATGGGAAAAATATCCCATGTTGCTACTAGCGGTGCTCATACTGCTGCTATTACTGATTCAGGTTAACTTCTTAGCATGAAAATTGAGCACTTACGGATACTTCCATATCATTGATATTGTAATGTTGCTATTTTTCCACCAGATTTTAATTGATTTTTTTCTTCTGATAAATATGTAAGATCCCTTAGCATTTTGTTCTTTTTCAACACATGGATAGATATAATAATTTGTTATAATTGGGCCTTGCTTAGCGCGCTAGTTTAGATTTGTTGTGACAACCTTTATCAAATACACTGCCGCAATCAGGCAGTGGAGGCATATGTCTGAGTGCTCGGTACAAGATCCGCCATTATTTCAAAATGGTCGCAAAAGCACCATTTTGGCCGAATGTCGGCTGCAAGAGGAGCTCTGTGATCCACAGTTGGCCATTTTGCTCCTGCACTGAGGTGAACTCGACGCCAAACATGGTCTCAATCAGAAGACCATTGAGCAGGGAGCCACAAACTAAAAAAATTATTTTGTAATGAGTGGTGAGTGAGCATTTAGGTCTTCTACAAAAAAGATTAGTCCATATCTGATCTTTTGTGGTATATGATGGCTTGAATTCATATTAGAATCCTAACTGCAATTTAAATTTTCTTAGCTTTAAGCAGATTGGCTTTTTTTTTTACTTTTTATCGTCATAAGAGACATTGTCTTTGAACTGAAATTCAAATGAGTGTTTTATTGGATATCTACTTCTTATGACCGTAAAGCAATCAAGCCTCCTCATCCAAATGAATTTTGTGCATTATATTTGTATTAATCATTTATGACTAAAGATAGGGCACAATAGTGACAAAGGATCCATATAGCCGACCCCACTATAGTGGGATAAAGGCTCGAGTGTTGTTGTTTTTTATATTTGTATTAAGCATGCAATGACCATTGATGTTATGGAAATGTTTTATAATCTTCAAGTGCACCCAGAGGAAATGAAAACATTTTTTGTTACAAAAGAACGATCTAAAGAAACTTACTAGTAATAAAGGGCCCAAATGGAAGCTTATACGGCACCAAGCAGAGCATTTTATAGTGCTCAGCAAGTTTGAGAAAATAGTTCGAGCATATCTGAAAAGAAAAGTGGCTTCTCATCACTCTACTTTGAGGATTTCGGCACCATATTGAACCTACTAGACCTTGAATTAGACAAAATATTGAAGTCTGTGTTCTCGGCTCAGAACTGGCTGTGATACACACTATTGGGCCTCTATAGGCTGCAATATTTTTCATGCAAACACCCATTTCGTATATGACCCCTGATACACTGAAAGGGGTCCCTAGTAATTTTGTGACTACCCAAATTTGTGTAGTCTTCATCACACCATGTTCTCGTGTTCATCCGCACAATCCATCATTCATGCAATGGTGGCTCGATTTGAGGACCTTGGTTATGCCATTAACGTCATGTTTGGATAACATGGAGACTTGTCAGGCGTACTCCAAATTTTACATCACGATCCTCCGTCGTCTACTAGTTAAGCCTCTACTTTCCAGCGGCATGTTCAATATTTGTGGACCTTTTTGACCTAGGTAATGCGACATAACCTTCGTCTAATCTCTACCATCAGTGGATCTTGCACCACAACCTCCTCGAGTGATGGAGACTCCCTTTTTCTATATTGTTGATCCCTTAGGTTGGATGCCACACACGGAATAATGTTTTGAATTCCGAGACACCGGAAGCACAAGTTTCTCTTGCGATGATATTCTTGAAAGGATTGACATTGCACTTTTGCGGGTTGCAATTTGCCATAGCATGTACATCACTAAAGGAGGAGATTATTCTGCAGTATAATTCTCCCAGCGCCGATAATGCTTTTGAGTGACTGTGTGCAGTTCATCAGATTGATTCGGTTGACAACATTGATGACTTTGTTGAGTTCGTTAACCGTGTTAGGCCTTCCAGTGACTCATTACTTGAGTTAACTCATGCATGAGTCCAGTCTCACACCTAAGCATGCTTGCTCACTGATAATCCTTCTACTCTCACTCGGGCCATTCAACAAGCTCCTTTTGTTGAGGCAGAATTTGTAGCGACGCCAATGAGCTCATTGAGTTCATAGGCTTACAACCCAAGAAGGGGGTCACTTACTGATGACCTCAAGCTCAAAGCCATACTGAGCTGATGAACATGATATTTTGAATAGTCCTGCTGGGGGCATTTAAGGTTGAGACTTGAGTAAGGCTTTGATGTAACTCATATATGAGGGAAAGGTGGGTTGTAGTTTTGGACATCTGATTTCTGCTCTGTCAAAGGTACCTAGGGCGTGAAAATGAGAATGTGTCGCTTCTTTCTGCGTATTTTGCATTCACTGATCAGCAGGCAACCTATCTACGTTTGTCTCCTTTCCCTTCCTTAACCGGGCAGATATTTATGCTTTGCTTGACATCAAATGATGGAAAGTAATAATATTTATCCGGTATTCAAATTGCGCATACTACTATGTGCTTCTTAAGGAAAGGAATGTTTTGTGTAAAGGTTCATTCTTACACAAAACATTCCTTTCATTAAGAAGCACTTTACAATCTATAAACATATGCATGGCTAACCTTTTTTGAAGTTTAGTTCATAGTTGCTGGACTGATGATCCCTTTGAATAGATTATTATTTAATATGTTATGCACAATGCATTACAGGTGAACTTTATACTTGGGGTCGAGATCAAGGGGATGGAAGATTGGGCCTTGGTGGTGGTGGAGGTCCAGGTGAAGGAGGGTCTTTTGCCACTCCTTCCCGAGTAAGTGCGCTACCTGTGCCTGTTGCAGCAGCTAGTTGTGGAGGATTTTTCACAATGGCATTAACTGCAGAAGGTCAGCTGTGGAGTTGGGGAGGTGAGGGAATTATTAATATCAAGTTAGTTGCATATCTCCTCGATACCATTCAAGTTTGTGATTTTCCTCTTAAGTTAGTCTGCGTAAAAATCATTCTTAGCCTTATCCTTACTAATTTACGAATCAAGACACCTCACTCTGAATATATTTTGTAAATATCTCCATAATTAATACAATAAAATATGGATTTCATGGGAACCATCTTGTGATGTAGGTGAAAATCTTTACTCACCTGAGAATTTCTTTTAATACTAGTCGATGCATTTTAAGCATCATCATCAGCAGTGTCTGAATGTACTTTGTAAATGTTAGATATTGTAGAAGAACATTAAAGAGCAGAGGAATAAAATGCAATTTTATTAATTTTTCTATCTAAATCCCTTGATTCATCGTATGTATTTTGTACATATATATAGGAGGAGGGGGGAGAACCTAAACTCAATCCCAAGACGTGGGACTAAATCCTAAGAGAGCTTTACATGAGCCTTCAAGATGAGCTTTCTTTATACTTTCTTCAGCACTCTCCCGCAAGCTGGAGCATACAAATCGTAGGAGTCAAGTTTAAACAAGAACTGAGAATATAAAGGTCGTGGTAGAGCTTTTGTAAGAATATCAACGACTTGTTCGGTGCAACATGCCTCAAGTCCAATTTCCTGAGTTGAACCTTTTCCCGAATAAAGTGACAATAAACCTCTATATGCTTGGTGCGTTCATAGAACACATGATTTTTGGCAATATGAATGACAACTTGACTATCGTAGAACAAGGTGGCAGGAGTGGAGAGTTTGACACCTAGGTCTCTCAGAAGGTTTTCTAGCCATGTGAGTTTAGGAACAAAGGTCATTGATCGATACTCAGTTTCTGCAGATGAGCGTGCGCCGACAGATTGCTTCTTTCTTCGCCAGGTAACTAGATGTCAACCAAAGTATGTGCAAAAATCACTTGTGGAACGACGATCATCAATGGATCCAGTATAATCAGTATCAGAGTAAGCAGTGAGAGATATAGACGAGATCTTATATACGAGCCCTTGTCCGGAGCAGACTTCAGGTATCGGAGAATGCGCTCAACTACCTGGTGATGAAAAGTTCGTGGAGCATGCATAAAACTACTAACAATCCCAACAACAAACGATATATCGGGTTTTGTAACTGTCAAATATATCAACTTTCCCACAAGATGACGATAGTATTCTGATTTGGTAGAAGTGTATCAGAGTCGGTGAAGTATGCACAAAGCTTGTGGTTGACATTCATGGGTGTGTCAGCTGGCTTGCAACCAGATTAACCAGCGTCATGAAGAAGATCAAGACAGTACTTTCTTTGAGATAGGACAAGACCATCGGGTCGATGGGCTACCTTGATGCCAAAAAAGTATCGGAGATTCCCCAAATCTTTGGTCTGGAACACAGATGCCAAGTGTTCCTTGATCATATAGATGCCTTTTGAATCATCTCCAGTAATTAAGATATAATCAACATAAACCAGGAGTATTACGGTGCTTATGGACTATGTCGGGTGAAGAAAGAGAAATCCGCCGAGCTCCGAGTAAACCCAACATCACTAACAACCCGACTGGACTTGTGAAACCATGCCCGAGACGACTATTTGAGACCATAAAGTGATTTCCTGAGGTGGCATACAAGGGATTCCCTCGTGGTCTCAAAGTTGGGAGGTTTGTGCATGCAGACAGTTGCGGCAAGATCGTCATTGAGGAAAATATTTTTAACGTCCAACTGATGCAACGACCATTGTTGATGAACGACTAGAGAGATCAAAATACGGACAATGTTGAGCTTTACAACAAGGGAGAAGGTCTGTTCATAGTCAAAGACGTGTTGTTGAGTAAAACCACGGGCTACAAGACGAGCCTTTAGTCGTTCAACTGACCCAGTTGGTGTATGTTTGATAGTAAAGACCTATTTGCAACCCACACATGTTTGGCCATGAGGGAAATGGACAAGATGTCAGGTGCGATTGGCCCAAAGGGCAGCCATTTCTTCTTCCATAGCCGCCCGCCACCCCGGATGTTGAAGTGCCTCCTGCAAAGAATTAGGCGTGGAAACCGACGATACTGAAGTCGCGAAGGTACGAAGAAGTGGGGATAATCGATGCAAAGAAACAAAATTACTAATGGGGTGAGCTATAAAAGGCGTGTCCGGATCAGCAGAGCGCAGAGTGTCGTTAGTAGAAGGTAACGAGCTCGGGGCATTAGAATGATAAGGACGACGATTATACACATGAATCAGAGGAGATTTTAGCAAGGTTGTCAGGATCGCGATCCGGATCGTTGAATTGCACGATCCTATGATCCAGATTCTACATTTCGATCCAGATCGTAACTGTTTCTTTACGATAGTTTGACGAAAATGCTTACTCATCTTGGCTTTAGAGTTGCTAACGTAGAGACGGAAGTTACACTACTCAGGTACATTTACAATCATAACTGTTTCTTTATGCATGTTCTTATTTTGTCTTAGGCTTAGGATCTATTCTAGATTTCTAGTAATAATAGTCTTATAGTAAACAAATATAAATGATTAATTATATGGTTTTTTGGTATAGATTATTTGTGCAATTGTATGATATGATTGATATCAAATTCAATTTCATCATTTAAGTCTTGTTTTAAGAATGTAGTGAGATCTTACGATCCACGATCCGATCCTACGATCCGATCCTACGATCCGATCCGATCCAACCCCTTAAACGATCCCACCTAGGATCTCGATCCTGACAACCTTGGATTTTAGCGGTCGAGTTGGGAGTGGTGTGAGGATGAGAGGTGGAAGTGGCGAAGTAACAGAAATAGCTGGCCGTAGAGGAGGAGACGGTTGTGGTAAAGGAGGATCAAGGGGTTGAGAATGATATGACTGGTCTTCAAGAAAGGTGACATCAACTGATGTAACGATCTTTCGATCAGTGAGAGAATAACAAACATAGCCTTTCTGAGTGGAAGATTACCAAACGAACATATATTTTATGCCACGTGAGGCAAGCTTGTCAGTAGACGAGCCAAAATTATGAACATAGCAAATGCAGTCAAAAACACGAGGAGTGACTGCAAAGGGGGTGTGGAGGGAAAAAGAAGGTTAAAGTGAGTTTTAAAATTGAGAGCAGAGGAGGGAAGTCGGTTAATGAGGTGGCAGGCTGTAGAAATCGCGGAATTCCAACATAGGGTGAGAATATTCATTTGAAACATAAAGGTGTGTGCGACCTCAAGAACGTGACGATTCTTGCGTTCGACAACACCATTTTGTTGAGAAGTATAAACAAAGAGGTTTGATTGATGATGTCAAACTCAGTACGCAAGTCTGTAAACACATGACCTGTGTATTCACGAGCATTATCAGTGCAAAATATTTTAATGGTAGTAGAAAATTGGTTGTCAGTCTCAAGGATAAAGGCGCAAAAAACACGAGGCAGTTCAGATCGATCATGAAGAAAATACAACCATGTCATACGAGAGTAATCATCAATGAAGGTAACGAAGTAACTATAACCAGAAACACTGGCGGTTTTATAGGGTCCCCAAATATTTGAATGAACCAAAACAAGGGGAGCATCGCTCCGAGTACAATGAGGTGAAATAAAACGATGATGTTTGTCGTAGATATATGACTCGCATGTGAAGTTAGTGGTGGACAAATCTGGAAGGGGTCCAAGTTATAAAGCCATTAAACAGTTCTCCTTTACCAAAGACATTCTGCATCCGTCGATCCTGCACAACACTAGAGGTAGAAGAGAAAGTCACAAAACAATCAAGATCTCGTGTGAAACGACTAATAGATAAACGATTGAAAAGAGAGCCCGGAACATGAAGAACCGAGCGAAGAGTGAGGGAGGAGGTAAGGGTGACGTCGGCCGATCCAACGACTGGAGTAGTGCTCCCATTAGCACCGGTAATGAACTTGGGATGCGCAGAGGTTAAGTATCGAGAAGGTTTCATTGGGTGATGCGTTACCCCAGAGTCCATAACCCAGGACAAATTGTGGGCAAGACGGGAAATACCCCCATTGGAAATAGACACAACGAAGCCAGCGGAATGACAAATCAGCTCTTGAAATTGCTGGAGTTGGGTACACAGGACATCAGTGTTAGCATGAACGCTGTGTGGAGCAGGGACGACAGTAGAGGCAGGCGGTGCAGGAAGTAGACCGTGCAGACTGTAACAAGTGGCTCTGGCTTTGCGGTGACCATTTCTACCACAATAAGTACACTGAAGAGGAGCGCGAGTGTGTCGAGCATCACCCAGAGAGGAGATGTGAGCTCCATGAGAATATGGTTGAGTCGGAAGAAACAGAGTAACATGATCAGCCATTGGTGAAGATCCAACCAAAGAACAAGCCAGTTGCGAACATGGCCTGGAGAAGGCAGATAAATCTGGAGGCTAGTCAAATAAGCCCAGCGACAAGAGCAAATGGCGACCTGGCGGGTAGCAATCAGCGGTTGCGAGAAGAAATCAACAACAACTTGCGAGGTCCCGCGACAAGAAGAAGTTGTAGCCTGAGAGCAATAGCCGCGGCGGCAAGAGGAGGCAGCAAGAAGCCAGTTGCGGCCTGAGGAGGCAGTTGTGGCCTAAGGAGGCTGCAAGAAGATACTAGGCAGCAAGAAGTAGAAGCTGCGGCTTGAGGAGGAAGTGCGGCCTGAGAGTACGAGTTGCGTCCTGAAGAGTAACTGCGTCTGGAGGTGTAACTATGGCCTGAGGAGTAACTGCTGCCAGAGAGCAAGCAACAGCCTGGAGAAGCTGCGGCCTGGAGAGATTGCAGACAGAAGCTGTGACCGGTCAAGGTTTAAGACCCCCTCACAGAGGTCAATCTGGTAGTTAGTGAGTCACGGACCAGATAGCTGCGGTTGGGAGAAGCGGCTAGAAGCGGCAAGATTTTGCGGCAAGATGAGAAGCGGGAGTAGCGGCTACAAGAAGAAACTAGAAGATCGATAAGCACATCAAGAGTTGCGACTGAGCGACAAGAGGTGCAACTAAGTATGTGGCCAGCGGAAGAAGCAAGCGGAGCGGCTAGGCAAACAGAGGCATGCACAGAGAGCAGGAGAATCGCGGCAGGATACTTGCAACAAAGAAAAATAAAAGTCTATTGCGAGAAGAGGAGAGGGCTTGCTCACTTGACAGGAGAAAGCTATAAGAGGAGAGGGGTGGAAGCTACGAGAGAAGGAGAAGAGCTGCGGTATAGGAAACAGAGACCACAGTGCAGGAGAAAACAAAAGAGACTTGCGGTTAGAATAGCTCTAACCGCCCAGAGAAAGCGCGGAATTAAAAAAAATATTTTAGGATCAGATTGCTCGGATACTATGTAGAAGAGCATCAAAGAGGAGAGGAATGAATTGCAATTTTATTAATTTTTCAATCAAAATCCCTTGATACATCATATGTATTTGTGTGTGTGTGTGTGTGTGTGTGTGTGTGTGTGTGTGTATATATATATAGGAGGAGAGGGTGGAGCCTAAACTCAATCCCAAGATGTATGACTAAATCATAAGAGAACTTTACATGGACCTTCAAGATGAGCTTTCTTTATACTTTCCTCAACATATATTAATATCGTATATGCATTTTTTATAATTTCTGTATTTCAGACTCGATATAAATATATTCATATACCTCATATGAGGTAAGTTTGCTCTCCAAACCCTAATCAACATGGTATTAGAGCGGGAGAAGAGGAGGGAGCTTGGTTACCCATTTAGGATTTCTATGTACAACCCAACAATTGTCTTTGGCATAGCCCCGATGCCCGCAATGAGTGCAATTCCTTGTGTCGTTGTCATAACCATGACCTGAGCGCCCACCTCGACCACTTTCTTCCCCACCACGTGTGGCAAGTGTCAATTGATCACTAGAGGCAACAGGTAATGCTGAAGCAGTATATGAATAGAGGAGGCTCCTGCCTTGGTCAAACCGTGGTACACGTTAGCAGTTTGAGGGCTGGCAAGCATTTCAGTCTTTACAACAACAACATTCAAGCCTTTATCCCACTATAGTGGGGCCAGCTATATGGATCCTTTGTAGCCATTGTGCCCTATCTTTTGTCATAATCTCACTAATGCATAAGTACATCATGTCTTTCCTTATAGTTTTACAAGCAGTCGTGCACGGGGGACCCCGTGCGGGCGACATTTGTCGTGGGGGCGACATTTGTCGTGGGTGCGACATTTGTGTGGTGGCGACATTTGTCGGGGGGGGGGGACATTTGTTGGGGGGACATTTATTGTGAAGACGACATTTGTCATAGGGACACAATTTATCGTGGTGACAACATTTGCCGTTGGTGTGTCATTTGTCGTGGGGGCGACATTTGTCGTGGTGTGCGACATTGGTTAGGGGCGGCGACATCTGTCATGAGTGCGAAATCGGTGGAGGGCGCTGACATTGGTCGTGGGGGGAGACATCGGTCGTGGGGGAGACCTTGGTCGTGGGAGGGGACATTGGTCATTGACGACGACATTGGTCGGGGCCGACGACATTGGTCACGGGCGGCTACATTGGTCGTGGGTGCTGACATTGGTCGTGGGCACTCACATTGGACGTGGGTACTGACATTGGACGTGGGGGCGACATTGGACGCTGGAGACGACACTGGTCGTGGGGGAAGGCATCAGGTCGTGGGCGGCGACATCGATCGTGGTCGAGTACATCGGTCGTGGGCGGCGACATCGGTCATGGGCGGTAACATCGGTCGTGGGCGGCGACATAGATAGGGGGCGGCGACAAAGCGTCAAGTAAGACTGAAGGAAACCTCCACAAAGTCGACCTCCAACATCATCTTGCCGCCACTAAAACTCTGGTGTAAGTCTCTACATGTTCAGGCTAGCATTATTAAAATCAGCCGGGAATTACATCACTGAACCCTGAGGAATGATTCATCTTAATTAAGTCACATCATTGGTTATGCAGTTTTAAATGATAATTGATTTATAATTTAAATACTCATTAAATAAATTGTGCTAGAATTGAACAACACGCACAAATAAATTGTGCACACATAAAACAGTCAAAAAGAGTAAATAAGAAAAATTGCATCATAGTATTCCCATCTGCAAGTCCTCTATCAAATTCATGTTTAAAATTTTCAGGGAAACATGGGGTTAATGCAAATAATTAAGCAAACAGGTATGGAGTTGCACCGACACAATGAATAAAATTACATATGCTCAGATATGTTTATGTAAGCTAATTACATATGCTCATAATGAATAAAATTAGCAATACACCATATACATAGGAAGAAAAACTACTCAATATCGGAGCAAGTGAGATATATAGCTTGGTTCGATGAATCAATTTCTGGATATATAAACACCACATTAAAAAGAAAATGGGTCATTTGTGAAATCCAAAAACAGTAACTACAATGTCATAGCAATACAACATGGATTAATTAGTGAAAAATAGGATTAAGAGAAGATAATAATAAACATGGCGACAATATGTCAGATTGATTCGTGGATACTGTTTTGGAGTCATCTAAGCACAAAGTTACCTGCGATATATATAAAATGCCATCGCCAGAAGCGAAACAATAAAATTCTGAGAATCCTCATATGTAGGCTCCCAAAACCTACAGATAATCAAATACTTTGTTACTATATGAAATATCACTCTCAATGAATGATAAAAATTACAGAAAATGACTCACTTTGCTTTAGAAATTCCATTTTCATATGCCTTATGGAATTCACTCTGGACCTGAAATGAATGTGCAGGTGTTTCAGGAACTCGTATACCATAGTTAAAGTATACTTTGCAATATCTACTGAGCTAAAGTAGAACATAAAGGTGCAAAAATTTTGAGTCTGTTGCTCAACCTGAAGTGCCATAACATCAGATGTAAATTGAGTCATTGGATGGGCAGATAATGGGAGAGCGTCTATAGCTTTATAAACATGATCATCAAAAAAAGGTTTAAAATAGTTATGAACATTTTTTAATTAATTCAAAGCACACAACATAATGTTAAAGCTGCTAAACTATAGAAACACAGTAGCGCCCTGCAAGGAGTGAAGAAATAGGAATGATTACAAAGTACCATTTTGTCCTCCTACAACATGTTAGCAAATGCAATCAATGAAAGTCAACAACAACAACACTCAAGCCTTTTAGCAAATGATGAAATTGAGAAGGAGAGAAGAAACATGGAGATGGTGGGAGATCTGAATAAACTTACAGGAGCAATGGTGGAGAGCTTCTTCGAAAGTCCTATAGAAGTTGCGGATATCGCTCCCTGCCTGTGCAGAAGAACTCCCAAAATCGGGCAGCGGTGAGGAAGGCGGAAGACGCTCCCTGCCTGTGCAGAAGAACTGGGGAAAATCGATGATCTTGGCGTTGATAAAACAGTCAAAAAGAGTAAATAAGAAAAATTGCATCATAGTATTCCCATCTGCAAGTCCTCTATCAAATTCATGTTTAAAATTTTCAGGGAAACATGGGGTTAATGCAAATAATTAAGCAAACAGGTATGGAGTTGCACCGACACAATGAATAAAATTACATATGCTCAGATATGCTTATGTAAGCTAATTACATATGCTCATAATGAATAAAATTAGCAATACACCATATACATAGGAAGAAAAACTACTCAATATCGGAGCAAATGAGATATATAGCTTGGTTTGATGAATCAATTTCTGGATATATAAACACCACATTAAAAAGAAAATGGGTCATTTGTGAAATCCAAAAACAGTAACTACAATGTCATAGCAATACAACATGGATTAATTAGTGAAAAATAGGATTAAGAGAAGATAATAATAAACATGGCGACAATATGTCAGATTGATTCGTGGATACTGTTTTGGAGTCATCTAAGCACAAAGTTACCTGCGATATATATAAAATGCCATCGCCAGAAGCGGAGCAATAAAATTCTGAGAATCCTCATATGTAGGCTCCCAAAACCTACAAATAATCAAATACTTTGTTACTATATGAAATATCACTCTCAATGAATGATAAAAATTACAGAAAATGACTCACTTTGCTTTAGAAATTCCATTTTCATATGCCTTATGGAATTCACTCTGGACCTGAAATGAATGTGCAGGTGTTTCAGGAACTCGTATACCATAGTTAAAGTATACTTTGCAATATCTACTGAGCTAAAGTAGAACATAAAGGTGCAAAAATTTTGAGTCTGTTGCTCAACCTGAAGTGCCATAACACCAGATGTAAATTGAGTCATTGGATGGGCAGATAATGGGAGAGCGTCTATAGCTTTATAAACATGATCATCAAAAAAGGTTTAAAATAGTTATGAACATTTTTTAATTAATTCAAAGCACACAACATAATGTTAAAGCTGCTAAACTATAGAAACACAGTAGCGCCCTGCAAGGAGTGAAGAAATAGGAATGATTACAAAGTACCATTTTGTCCTCCTACAATATGTTAGCAAATGCAATCAATGAAAGTCAACAACAACAACACTCAAGCCTTTTAGCAAATGATGAAATTGAGAAGGAGAGAAGAAACATGGAGATGGTGGGAGATCTGAATAAACTTACAGGAGCAATGGTGGAGAGCTTCTTCGAAAGTCCTATAGAAGTTGCGGATATCGCTCCCTGCCTGTGCAGAAGAACTCCCAAAATCAGGGCAGCGGTGAGGAAGGCGGAAGACGCTCCCTGCCTGTGCAGAAGAACTGGGGAAAATCGATGATCTTGGCGTTGATGCCCAACCTGCGCCGAAGAACTTCGGAAGGAATCGCAGAATCGCGACCATCGCCGAAGAACTGAGGAATCGCGGCTACCTGAGGAATCGCAGAATCTTGGCGTTGATGCCCTACCTGTGAAATCGCGGCTAGAAGAAAAATTAAGAGGTTGGGAGGTATCTTCGCCGAAGAACGGCGTGGAGGTATCTTCGCCGAGCGGAATCTGGAGAGGCTGGGCGAGAGGAAGAGCGGGGATGAGCGCGAGTCGGGAATGAGGAGAAGACGCAGCGGGAGAAGAAGCACGCTCGAGGAGGAAGAAGAAAAGGGGGTATCGACGCTGCGATGAAGATGAAGATGTAGGCGCTGCGATGGGCTGCGACGGCTGCGACGGGCTGCCCTACCTGCGCAGAATAAGCAACGAAGAGCGGGTATCGGGATTTATTCGCGGATGAACAGTCCATCTATCTATTAATTAAGCGGTAATTTGGACGAATGACCGAAATACCCCCAAATTAACTCAACAAAGCTGGTTTTTTGAGGGCATTTTGGTCCAACGAATGTTACACCACAACCAGATTAGGTCTTTCCTTATAGTATAAAGATTCCAAGTTTTTATTGGTTTACCCCTCCCTCGTTTAACATGCCTAGTGACTAGACTCTCACAACGCCTAACAGGTGCCTCTAATGGTCTCATTTGTACGTGTCCTAACCATCTTAGTCGAGCTTCTCACATTTTCTCTTCAATTGGTGCTACTCCTGTCTTATCCCTGATACATTCATTCCTAATTTTATCTGGTCTCGTGTGTCCACACATCCACCTAAGCATTCTCATTTCCACAACTCCCATTTTTGTCACATGCACACAATTTACCCCAACACTCAGAACCATAGAGCATCGCTCGTCTAATTGCAGTGCGGTAAAACTTGCCCTTAAGTTTTAATGGTACTTTACGATCACATAAGATCCCTGACGCGCCTCTACACTTCAGCCAACCTGCTTGAGTTCTATGTGTCACATCTTTATCAATATCTTCGTCTTTTTGAACTATCGATCCAAGATATTTAAAACACTCACTACGAGAAATATCTTGATCACCAATCTTAATAACAAAGGCCTTGTTTGGGGGAGCGGCAGTACAGCGGCATGCCGCTGATTTTGCTGCCGCCCCGCCAAACAATTTGTTTGGTGTGGGCGGTGGCAAGAAGCCATCGCCCACAGCGGCAGCAGCCCTGCCCTGAAAAGGGCTGCAACGCTGTTTTTTATAATTTATATATTATTATATATATTAATTTATATTAAAACATTAATATTTAATATATATTAATTTATAATATTAATTTAATATATTAATATAATATATTAATTTAATATATTAATTTCCTATATTATTTATTAATATATAAATTTTATATTATATAAAATTTATATTAATATTTAATAACATAATTAATTAATATTTAATAAATTATATTAATATTTATTGTTTTTGGGTAATTAATTAAAACATTAATATAATAATTTTTAATTGTTTAATAATTAATTAATGTTTAAACGTTTAATAATTTTTATTGCGGGGCACGCAAGACGCTCGTGAATAGGTCAAAATTGAATCGTCCTAGCTCGTGAGCGAATCGAGTGCGCATACGTGCGTCCTAACGTCCGTTTGGAATACTGAACGTACTCGAAATTATGCGAGAATCGGGTGAAAACGAACCGTTCTAGTACTGCAAAATGTTTATTTATGTATTAATATTTTAATTAATATATATTAATATTTTATTATTAATGTTGATGATCGTCCGGCTTGAAAATTGGATCGCCGTAACCACGAATCGGAGCATGTTTGGTTTGAAAAACTCTAGGGAGAGCCTCATTAATACATAAATAAAACTTATATTAATTTATAATTAGAACATTTCAACATTCTAATTATTTTGGGATACGTGTGTTCTGACGTCCTAGCTCGTGAGCGAGTCGAGCGCGCATACGTGTGTTCTGACGTCCGTTTAAAAATTTTCGGCTCGTCCAAACATATTTTGGGGAACCCCATCAATATTAATATATTTAATTTTATAATTAAATAAAATAAATGCCGAGCAATTATTTTTTTATTTTTAGATTTCTTAAATTCTCTTGATTGTTTAATTATTACTATCACTGTTTAATTCTGCACCACTGTTTAATTCTGCACCACTGCTTCACACAACACTGCAAATACAGTTTTCCAAACAGTTTCATAAATTTTTCCACCACTGCAAAACAACTGATTCATACACCACTGTTTCCCACCACTGCTTCCTGCACCGCCACAGCTTAGCCAAACAGACCCAAAGTCATCTGTGCTTGCACTCCTAAATTTAGGCTCCATATACTCCGTCTTTGCCTTGCTCAACCTAAAACTCTTATTTTCTAAAGTGTCTCGCCAAGATTCATGTTTTGCGTTTACACCCTCGCGCGTCTCATCAACCAAAACGATATCATCCGCAAACAATAAACACTAAGGTATTGCTTGTTGGATATGTTCGATGAGCTAATCTAAGATAAGGGCTTAAAACTGAACCTTGATGTAAGCCAACAGTGATAGGGAATTCCTATGCTAATCCTCCAGATGTCCTCACCCTTGTCACTAAATTTGTATACATATCTTTGATTATGTCAATGTATGATACATTTTTACCTTTTTTTTAAAGACTCTCCATAAGATCTCTCTTGGAACTCTATCATAAGCCTTCTCAAGATCGATAAACAACATATGCAAATCTTGTTTTCTTTCTCGGTTGTTATCTATGAGACTCCTCAAGAGATGTATAAAATCTCAGTCTTTGTTGTAGAAAATTTGAATCAAGATCATTCAATAGTCAAATTAGTACGAGGTGCTCCCGCTGAGCTGAGTGCTCCTCTCTGGTGGTAGTGATCTCCCAAAGATTGAAGATTTCATCTGCAAAAACCTTCCTTTCAGCGAAGTATTTGGTGATTGACAGCACACTCTGCTTCAGCTCAATCATTTTAGAGAAGAGTTCTCCAAGATTGGTGATTGTTCGCCTGAGAGAACATCATACATAAAGTATCACATAATTCCTTAGTACTGTTGCAATTCTTGCACATTTGTTGAATGAGGAATCCGTGAATTGAACAAAAGTGCAAAGATTTGACAATCATCACTATACCAATCCTCTTACGCTTGACTCCATGCAACATCAGTTGGGAGCTGATGAGGTGGTGCATGCGTCAAAGACTGCGAAGCACATGGTGACTCCCTTTTTCCATAGTTGGAAGTTCGTTGATGTAAGAATGGTGGTGGAAAGTTTGGCATTAGGAGGAAATGTATTGTTGTAGTCCTCATGCGGTGTGGTTCAGTATCCCTACTGTCAGAGGAATTGATGCTTGAGCTTTCATTAGAGTCTGAAACTACCTTCTTCTTCTTTCTCATCTCAGATGCAATTTTTGTTGCAAATTTTATTCATTTTTTTTTGTAAGAACTCAATTGTTTTTTCATGATTCGAGTGTAAAATATTGTAGCTGTTATTTTACTTACTGCACTCTTCACTGCACTTCTACAATTCTTCAAGTCTTTTTAAGCCCTAAGAGTAGATAACTTTTTGTTTTTTAGAAACAGATTTTTTCTTGTATGTTTTTGTTGCACATCACTCCATCTAATTTTCTTGTCCGTTTGCAATATATATCTAGACTTTCCTAAAACTTCTATGTGCAATCATTTAGGCCGAACTAGCCACCTTAGACAACTAAAGAAACTTTTTTGCCTCTCTTAGTAATCTATACTGGAAGAATAGCAATCTCCTAGTTCTTAAATAACATCACCTTCTCCAAGGCAACTTGTTTATTTGTCTCTTTTCTTTATGTTCTTAAGATAGGCATTCGTATTCTCTAATTACTAATTTGTGTTTTGTGGTTTAAGCTCTTTCCTGGAACTACAGTATATTCTTAACAAAATATTTCTCTATTTTCAAGTAAACTGAAGTTCATTTCTCAGACGATGGCTCCACTTATATGATGAAGTAATTAAGTGTTTCTCATTTCTTAAAGATTGTATTTGCTATGGCAAGATTATAGGGTCCTGCAAAATCAAGTATAACTTCTTGCGTTATATTTATCTCACATTCCATCACAGTTTATCTTGTTAGAATTTGTACGTCATTTTAAGTCATTTCCAATAATTATAATTGTCTTCAGCTTTATATTGTAGTAGTTCATTCATTTCTTTACAAAATATATTTTAAAGACTATCTTCTATCAAATTCGAGTAGCTTAAGCACTGCATTTATAATATTCTCACAAAGAATTATTGATACGGAGCATAGACGAGCACTTGCAGTGGATGACGAGTTTGAGCCCATTCCGGGCTGATATGACGACTTTCCATATATGACGTGCCCAGATCGACGATCGGACTTCGTAGATGTGTTCGGATTCGCGTTGCGAATCGATTTGATATATTATTTCACTATTTTGCATTTTATTTTGATGTATTTAGGTGGTCCCACCTTCGGCCAATCATAGTCATCGATGGTGGGATGCCCTAATCCTTCTTTTATTGTAAATAGATGGTTTGTGGGCTGGTTGAAGGCATTGCAGAATTTGGAGAAAGAAATCCCGGATTCCAGCGATCAAGCCACGGAGCCGACTCCGTGGAAACCTAGGTGACGACTCCTAGGTGTCTATCTTCCTCCCCAAGGTATCCCCTAACCCTAGCCCTCATTCTCCCCCTCCAAAACCCCTTGTCGCAGCCTCCACAGCCCCTAAACAGCCGGCTGTGTTTGCTGTCCAGAAACTCCACTTACAACAACCATTCTTCTTTTAGGTATTGTAGAGAAATGAAATTCACTGTTCACTAATATAGTTTAGTGAACAGTGAATTTCCTATTTCAGCCGCCGGTCCCAGCACTCCCTCCCAACAAACCGCCATCCTGTTGCTCCCCTTTTTCTCAACCGCCGCCCCCTTGTTCTCCTCCCAGTCAACTGCCACCTAGCCTCTCCTCCCTCTCACTACCGCCAGCCACCCCTTGTTCACCTCCAGCCCCGTTCTCTCCATGGAACCACCTTCCTTATCCTCCCGCCACCCGGATCAGCCCCGACCCGAAATTGTCACCTCAGATCCGATCTCATATTGTCGGATTTACTCTTCCCCCCCGGATCTACCGCGTTGTGGCCGGATCTATCCATTTTCGGCCCGTTTTCATCTCCCGCCACCGAGGACAACCACCTCCATTATTTCCACATCGCCGGTTCCACCTCGGATCGTCGTACACGCATTTCCGGCGCCGGATTCTTCAGTGCCTTGGTCAGTCCACTATTTGGTAAGATTTTGTTGTACTGGGTTATTATTTAAAACATATTTATATTGGATTGGGTCTTGTACTTATTTTGAATATCTTGCATGGTAGTTGTTTGTTAAATTATTATTGTGATTTGCAGTATCTATTCGTCGTGCACTCCTGCTTTGGCCCTTCATGCGGAGGAAAGCCTATGCTTGCTTCGCTTAATTAAATTATTTTGTCTTGTCTTGAATTATTTGCGTGAGATGTTAAAGTTTATTATTCAATTGCGATCTAACCGTCGGACTTTGCATAGCATGTAGGGTTAGGTCACTGTTTTCCCGCCACCTATAGATTTGTCCTGCGTCAATTATCTTAGCAAAAATAACCTTATCAATATTATAAGTATGGCGTTTATAATATCCTCATCAAAAATTATCTTAAGCATAATTCACCCTTTCACTGACCCAGTTAACCTCCTCAATGACTTTTCAACTTTATATTCACCGCTACTCAACCCTATTTGTATTGTTAACCTTGCTAACATACAATAGCTTATAACCCTGACAATATCCTTGGATTTTCTCCTTTTTTGTTTAGTTCCCTATAGATAATAAGTAATTAGTCTTAGTTTATTCATTCATCCATAAATTCTCATGTTTTTTTCCATTTAAAATGTCAAAAAATTCGTGCAGCAAATTTATTCATAGTTTTAAACCTAGTCAATAATTAATTATTTTTTGTGACATTCTGTTTAATATCATTACTTTATCTAGGGGCATGTTTAACCTTATCGACATCTCATCACAACCGGGTTATATCGCGGCACATCGCTGATGCGGAACAGTTTAGACATGCTAATTAAGTTTGCATTCATTTAATAAATTTTACAATTGAATAACATCAACATCAAGTTGTCTCATACAGGTTTGGGGTTGCAATGCCATTTTTATATAGCTGTCCTTATGGCAGTTAACTTTTGAGCATTTATGGTTATTCTAGCATTTCATGTTCTAGGTAATTATTGGAAAAGCCCATGTAAAAAGGCCCATTTAAATGGCCCACTTTATTTATTTTCTTTCTCCTCCTTCTTTAGTCCCACATCATGTATAGGATTTATTCTTTTCTCTTCTCTCCTATATATTTGTATTCTCTCTTTGTATTCAGATACTTGAATAATACATACAAGCTTTGGGCACTATCAACAGTAATAATAACATCTACTTACAATTGAAATGCTTTATCTTGTCTGTGTAGGTTATTGTTTCTTTTGCCTTCCGTTACACTGTAGGTTATATTATGCAAATTTAAGCTATATTAACATAGGTAAACTAGAACAATTGATTTATATTTCAGCTCTCTTATAGTTGACACTTGGCATGATTTGTTGGTTCTGTGGATTATTTCATCTCTTCTTGTCAGTTCGTCTGATTAATTAACAGTCCTCTTCTTTTGCAGCAAATTCTAACTATGAATTGGGAAGAGGCGACAGTACCGCCGATTGGAGACCGAAGCCAATACCTAGTCTTCAAGATACTCGTGTTGTTCAAATTGCTAGTGGGGGGTACCATTCTTTAGCATTAACTGGTATGCTTAATGTGCATATTTTTCCAATTGTTCATTTGTTTGCTGATGTCTTCATATTTCCCCCTTACTCATGTGTGAAAGAGGTCGAAATTCCTATTTTCAACGAAAGTGTTTTTTTTCGGCCTTCTACTTTTCATGTAAAATAAGTCATTTTATTGCTGAAAGCACTATAGACGATACTTTTTTCTTATTTGCTGGTGATTTCAGTTTCTTTTCCAAGCATTAGTTACTGGAAGAAGTATTGGGTTGCCTAAATGTCCAAGTACTGTTTTGAACTTTTATGTATCCAAAACAATAATTAGTTGACGTGTGCAAGGTGATAAGAGTGCCTCTTCTATAGAGGATTTATCTCACAAGTTCTGCTCAAGCTATTTATTGGATCCATGGAACTGAATATCGGATAAGATGGACAGTAATTTTCAAGATAGGCTCCGATAATTTATCATTTTATTATTCCAGATAACCATAATTTTTAGATTAATTTTTGGATTAATTACTTAATTTTCGGAATATTTAACTTCCTTGTGATAAAGTCGAAGTTTGTTGAAAGAGATCAAGCTATGAATATCCTCAACAGGTTGGCCTTTACTGGTGTTTGATATGACACCCTCATAGAAAAACCATCATTATGTCATTCCACGTATAGGGGAGAAGAAGTGAGAATCCTAGATATTTAGAGTTGAATCCCTGAAAGCAGATCATTGTCTCTCAAAAGTGTTGGTATCCACATCGTAAGGGAGTATATTCCACTTAGATGGTCCTCACAAACAATGCTCTTGCTTTAAAGTATCCCCAACGCACGAGCTCCACAAACCGCAAGGGCTACCTGTTAGGAACCCAGGATTGAGATCTTGTTACGGGATGGAGTACTGAATTGAAATGGATGCGCTTTCCCTTATTCTTCCTCTCTTGGTGACCCTTAGAGCGACCTATTGTGGAAAACCTTGCCAGCAAAAGAAGAAGAGGGATTGAGAGGTAGAGAGAGAATGAGAATGATAGGAGATGAGAAAATTAAATTAAACTTGCTTCAGCATTCCGTTCATCATATAGGCATACATATCCATAGACACAATTATAATAGAACCTCATTAGGAGAAATGCAAGAGAAATAAAAATGCGGAAATTATAAAATATAATGCAGATTAAAATGTTTAAAAGCCTTGAATATAATGTGTCAAACCATATTGCTCATCGCTCTTCTTTCTGCTCGTAAACAACATCCCTAGAACTCATCTACAACTACAACATTACCTTCTCTGCGCTAACAGGTGGCGGAGGAAGACACAACTAGATCATCAATCTCGCAAAAATCACGCCAAGGACAACATAGTTGCGTGGCAAAGAGGGGGAGTGTTTAAAATTTCAGGTTAGCAGTGGGACCTTTAATCATTTGCCATGTAAGTAAGATTTCAACCTTGTTTCTCACAGACAATCTAGTGTTCAACATACAGGGTCCTCCGTGCGTAGTGTGTTGTGGTGGGAATACCCTGCTCGCTCAATATCCCCTAAAACATCTTTTTTATCTCATATCACAAGGGACATCAAGCGATGATCAGGTGTTGTTGGTACTGCACACTATGTATGTGGTGGCCCTTGCACAACCACTATTATTGATATATATGTTGATATTAAGATTAATATAGTGTATTCATATTATATAATAAAGCTAAATTAGAAATGGGTACAATATTATGATTAACCTAGGAAGTCCAGATTCCTATTATATAATAAAGCTAAAATTAGAAATGGGTGCAAAATTATGGTTAACCCAGGAAGTACATATATATATATATGCATATATGTATTAACATATTCCTATTATATAATTAGCTTAAAATTATAATTAAAAGTGGTCTTATTGTCTCGAGATATTAAAAAATCACGTCAGATTATTTCTCTAGTCTCCCATTTCTTTTGCTACCCAGTATCTCTCCTTATCCTCTCCACTTATTGTCGTCACCTTCTGTATTCTATCATCTCCACTAACTCCACCTATTGCCTACTGCTAAAGTTTCTTACCAGTGCCAACAACTTATGCGGTTGTCGTTCCCGTCACAAGATGCTTTGACGAGGTGGCATCGTCATCCCCTCTAATGGACTGCTTCAACGAAACGTCTTGAATCCATTCACCTCCGCTTTTCACATTTGTTTCCACCACCACTCCTCATTGATTGGTTGTTGTTAGCCCACGCCACAGTCATCCCTGTTAGCATTTGAAAGAGAGCGTAATGGCGCCATCAACTAGTAGTCAGAGGAGAATAAAGAGATAATAAATAAAAATAAACAAAGTGGGAAATATGTGGAATTGCAAAGGGTAGTGTTGCGGGTCGCTTAGCTTTCCCACGGACCTGAGGAACTGCACCATCTTAGCTCGAGAGTGAGTCAAACACGCAAATAGTCAAAAAAGAACCAACATCAGAACAACGAGACATTTTATGTGAAAAAAACGGAAAGGAAAAAACCACGGAGTTAAACTTCTTACGAGGGTGACATTTCACTGCTCCTTTTTGCAGAATATTTCTAAGTGTTGGACGTTTGTTAGTGTTAAGCGTTGCGAAGCGCGTTTTGGAACGAGGCGCAGAGTGCCTTCAGGAGTAGTCTTGAAAGTGGAGCGAACACACGGGATGCGCGTGTTGAGGGGAACGCGGAGGCGCACACTTGGAATAGACTTCTTGTAATCGGAACGAATGCGCTGAGCGGGGAGTGCGTGCTGAAGCAGACTTCTTGGAATCAGAGAGGACTCACGGGGAGCGCATGCTGAAGCTGACTTCTTGGAATCGGAGCGAACGCACGGGGAGCGTGTGATGAAGCAGGCTTGGTGTTGGAGTGGACACACAAGAAGTGCGCGCTGAGTGGACTTGATGAAGGAGCGGTTAAGCCTGAAGCGCGTACCGAGCTAGACGCAGAGGCGCGTACTTGAGCAGACTTGGAGTGGATACGCGGGGAGCGCGTGTTTAGCGGAAAGATAAGTGTTGAGGAAGAGGGTGAGAGCTGAGGAGGAGGTCTTCGTCGTAAAACCTCAGAGCTCTGATTTTTCCCCATTTTGTGTCCTTTCAAATGAAGGTTTGGGGACCTCTTTATAGTTTTTTTGAGAGGCGCGTTGGTAATTGCGCCCTCTTGGCACTTGGACGGGGAAATGGTAATGCATGTTTCCGGTGAACAATTTTTGGAATATGACGAACTTTCCCTTTGACGGCCCGGGCAACTCGGTCTGTTTCATCGGAGTGACGGAGGCAACACGGTGGTGGAGGCACTACGATGAGCGCGGCGGCGACACTCAAACATGGGATGTCGCGCGCACGCTGCAAGGGGCGCGCGTGCGTAGGTGGGCACGCTCCCGCGCACTTGCATGCCCCGAAAGGGCGCGTGGGTGCTTGTGATTGGGCTTTGCACGTTGGTCTTCTGGTCAAGGCGGGATCTCGCGCGGCCGAAGCGAACCGCTTTGGTGAGTCGGCCAGAGTCGTGAGTCATGAGCTCCAGCTTGATTACTTGGACTTCAGGGGAACCCTATCAAATGCCCACCAATTTTTGAAGGTCATAACTTTAGAACGGTGTTGGAAATTTTTCCCGATTTCCTTTTCCCGGTGAAATTCAAGACCACTTTTAGCTTGCTTGTTTGTGCAAATTACTGTGTTCTCTGTGTCTGAAGGACGTAAGCTGGCTACTCGCTATAAGCCTCTTTCTTGTCAAAGGTTGCTGCTCTATCCTTTGGAGGTGCGCTTGGGAATACACGACCACGGATGCGTGTACGCATAAATGCTTGTGCGTGGGTGGACGCATGAATGCAGATGCGGAAATGAGCACGATTGCGCGTGGGTCCGATTTGCGGAGCGAATGTGAGTGACTAGGATAGTATGCGTGGTACATGAGTATCCGTGCTGGAGCAGATTATGTGTTGTGATGCAACATGAATTGTTGCTCATGCTCTAGTGCGGGGAAACGGAGCATGCCCGTGTTTGCATATCCATTTGCGAAACTGTGCATGGCGCATGTGTTTGGGTGCAAATGTGTGGTGTGTGCATACTTGTGAAGTTTGTGTGTTGCACATGTTTTTAAACTTTGTGTGCGCCTTGAGCGTACAGTTTCTGACTTGGGGTGCGCTTTTGTGCGTGTGCTTTTCACGCGGACGTGGGCTAGTGGCTTTTGATTTTGTGTGCGCGAATTTAATCGGAGGAGTACGGGTCTATTGGAGACACGCGGGGGAATGATATTCACGCACGGTCGCGAAGGAGAGCAAACCCTCTTTGATCGGTGGACGTTTGGTCCTTTGGAGAGTGGCATGAGGTAAGCAAACCCTCTTTGATCGGTGGATGTTTGGTCCTTTGGAGAGTGGCATGAGGTTTGTTCAGTGCACCTTTTTGAGAAAGGGCACCTTATGAGAGTCGTGTGTGCGTGAACATGTTGTAGAGTCGCGCACTCATGAACGAGTTACTGAGTTGTGCGCATACAAACATGTTGGAGAGTGAAGTGCTCGCAGTCATGTCGAAGGGAGGCACATAAATGAACCTTTGGGCAGAGGTTTCCGGCAGTCTGTATAGTAGTGTCATGTTTGTGTCAGGAGTAGGGGAACTTGGTTCCCTATGAACGCGGGGTCCTTTAGATAGATCAGCGTTTCTGTTTGGATTCTCCAAACACTCAGTTGGGAAAGGTCAGAGTCTCCGTTTGGATTATCCTAACACTCTTGTGGGAAAGGCCGAAGTCTCTGTTTGGATTATCCGAACACTCTGTTGGGAAAGACCGGAGTCTCCGTTTAGATTATCTGAATGCTTTATTGGGAGAGGTCAGAGTCTCCATTTGGATTATCCAAAAACTCTGTTGGGAGAGGTCGGAGTCTTCATTTGAATTATCCAAACACACTGTTGGGAGAGGTCGGAGTCTCCATTTGAATTATCCAAACACTCTGTTGGGAGAGGTCGGAGTCTCCATTTGGATTATCTAAACACTCTGTTGGGAGAGGCCGTAATCTTCATTTGACTTATCTGAAAACTCTATTGGGTGAGGTTAGAGTCTCCATTTGCATTATCTGAAAACTCTGTTTGGAGGGGCCCGAGTATTCATTTGGATTATTCGAACGCTCTGTTGGAAGAGGCCAGAGTCTCCTTTTAGATTATCCGAAAATTCTATTGGGAGAGGTCAGAGTCCTCGTTTGGATTATCCAAATGCTCTGTTGGGAGAGGTTAGAGTCTCCATTTGGATTATCCAAAAATTCTATTGGGAGAGGCTGGAGTCCTCGTTTGGATTATCCAAATGCTCTATTGAGAGAGGTCAGAGTTTTCATTTGGATTTTTTGATCGCTCCGTTAGGAGAGGTCGGAGTGCCCATTTGAAATATTCAAAGACTATGTTGGAAGAGATTGGAATCTCCGTTTGAATTATCTGAACGCTCTTTTGGGAGATGCCAGAGTCTTCATTTGGATTATCCGAATGCTCTATTGAGAGATGCTGGAGTCTTCATTTGGATTGTCCGAACACTCTGTTGGGAGAGATTGAGGTCTCAATTTTGATTATCTTGGGAGAGGCTGGAGTCTTCATTTGGATTATCCGAACACTCTGTTGGGAGATGTCAGAGTCTACATTTGGATTATCCGAACGCTCTGTTGGGAGAGGCCAGAGTCTCCATTTGGATTACCCAAATGCTCTATTGGGAGAGTCCAGAGTCTACATTTGGATTATTCAAACGCTCTATTGGGAGATGCTTGAGTCTTCATTTGGATTATCTGAACGCTCTGTTGGGAGAGGTCGGAGTCTTCATTTCGATTATCTAAATGCTCTATTGGGGGAGGCTGAAGTCTCCGTTTGGATTATCCTAACACTCTGTTGGAAAAGGTCGGAGTCTCCGTTTGAATTATTCGAATACTCTGTTTGGAATGGTCGGAGTCTCCGTTTGGATTATCGGAATATTTTGTTGGGAAAGGTCGGAGTCTCCGTTTGGATTATCTGAACACTCTGTTGGGAAAAGCTGGAGTCTCCTTTTGGATTATTCGAACACTCTGTTGGGAAAGGTTAGAGTCTCCGTTGGGATTCTCCAAACACTATGTTGGGAACGACCTGAGTCTCTGTTTCAATTATCCGAGCACTCTTTTGCGAAAGACTGGAGTCTCTGTTTGGATTATTCGAATACTCTGTTGGGAAAGGTCGGAGTCTCCGTTTGGATTATCTGAACACTCTATAAATGAGATCATGAAACATGTAGTTGTAAGAATTTTAATTTGTTACCCGTTATTCGTGTGCATGAGGAAAAACTCGATGCTTATTTCATTGTTCTTGAAAACATGAAATACTGGCAGAGAATCTGGATGCTCTAAACGCTCCGTGGATGTGGAACAAGCTTTCATTTGGGATGATCATCATGTTGATTTCCCCCTTGTGAGCTCATTTGGGGCTGGCCGATCCAAAGCTCGTGCGCAGAATTTTCTCAAGGTGCCCCAGACAAACGAACCGTTCAATTTCTGCCTTTATGTGCGTACAATCCTCCGTGCTATGCCCAGGACTTCGATGAAAATCACAGTACTTGAACTTATCCCCCGAGTTCGGGGTGAGAGCCCTAGGCCTTTGAAGAGAGGCGCGATCGTGGATGGCGAGTAAGACTTATGTCCAAGAGGCATTGAGGGGAGTGAAATTCTGATGTTGGTGGTGCCCCCCGTCTCGGTGGGAGCTGCCTTGATGCCCTTCATTCCTCTTATTCACCGGCGGGGGGTCCTGCACCTTTCTCTTCAAACTGCTATCGATGCACCTTTATCGCTTCACCTGCTACTATTTGGGCCTCGACGCGACGATCATGGTCATGGTAGCTCAACACTGTTTCTCTCAATAGAGTTGAATGGAAGCCTCCGGGTTGAAGCCCCCCGAGGAAAATGTCATGCAGGAGTTCGGGGTGGACCCTTGGAATTTGTTGCGCTTTAGTAGTTAAACGACAGAAATAGCCCTTGAGTGTCTCCTCGCTCTGGCAGTTTCTAGGAAGATGAGAGGGGTCTCGAATAATCCGACGATTGGTGATGATCTAATCGGCAAACCGCTGAGTTAGCTCCTCGAAGTTATCAATCTCTCCATCCTTCAGAGAATGAAACCAGGTGCGAGCATGTCCCTTGAGAGTTGCCGAGAACACTCGACGCAACAGTTGATCGGGGCATTGTAAATCTGCATGATCATTGTGAAGTGGTCGATGTGCTCCAACGGATCATCAGTCCCATCATAAGTCTCGATATTTAGCAGCTTGAATCCATGCGGAATTGGGTGCGCCAGAACTTGTGGAGTTAGCGTGGAGCCGCAGTGAAAGGGGCGTCGTGGATGCACAATCCGTTGCCCGCCACGTCGTACTCCTCTTCAATCTTGTTGCACACTTCCTCGTGAGTAATCCTTCTGGCAGGTTGTTCGACGTCTATTCCCACCTGGAGGGGGTTGTGTTGCGCATGTTCGGGGTTTTCTTCGGGCGGCGTGGAGCTGACGGCTTCGGGTAACTCATTCGCAGCTGGATCTTCAAAGCCAGCAGCTCCTTTGGTCAAAGTGCGATTTGGAAACAACTGTGGTCGATTGCCCGGTGCGAGGTCCGGGTTGGGGTCTTGACCGATACATCCCTTGAGGACTGCCCCGTTGACCGCACGAGTGTTTCTTCTTGCCATTGATGCTAGGCAAGAGCACTTCCACAGTGTGAGTGTTGTCTTCAGAAGTTCTTCATAATTTTGGGAACTCCTTCCCACAGACGGTGCCAAAATATTGTGGGTCGCTTAGTGCTCCCACGAACCGGAGGAGTCGGGTCGTCTTAACTCGAAAGTTAGTCAAACACACAAACACTCAAAAAGAGATCCAACAGCAGAACAACGAGATGTATTATGTGGAAACACCTGGAAAGGGAAAAACCATGGGGCCAAGCTCAATTCTGACAAAATCCATAGTTGTAATCGAGTGCAGGAGTTAGAGTTCTTAGGAGGCTGACAGGACACTGCTCCTTTTTATAGAATGTTTCTAAAAGTTGGACGTGTGATGGAGCTGAGCGCTGCGAAGCACATTCTGGAACAAGGCGCAGAACACCTTCGTGACCGGTCTTGAAAGTAGAGCGGGCGCGCGTGCTGAGCAGAGTGCGGAGGCGTGCACTGGAGCAGACTTTTTGGAATCGAAGTGGATGCGCGTGGAGCGTGTGCTGAAGCAGACTTCATGCACAGGGGTGCGCGCTCCCGCGCACTTGCGTGCCCCAAAAGGGCGCGCGCTCGCGGGTGCTTGCGATTAGACTTGCATATTGGTCTTTTGGGCAAGGCGGGATCCTGCGTTGTTGAGGCGAACCGGTTTGACAGGCCGGCCAGGGTCGCGGGTTAAAAGCTCCAGCTTGATTACTTTGATTGTCTGGAACCCTGTCATGTAGAATTGGAAACGAACAATTATAGGTGGACACAAAGAACTCTTTTATATAGTACGGATGTATTTGTCTATGTTTAGTGGAAACCCATCATTATGTGTGGTCATGAGCGTGAGAGTATGGGAATCTTCCCATGTAAACCATGTCTTGCAACTTTATTTTTTTGTTATTTTGTTTTCTAGTACTCGTTTGTGATTCCTCCCCCGTATGTCTCTCCCCCAACAACAAATATAGGAAAAATGGGAGCATTGGCTGAGGATGAGAAAATGAACATGGATAAGTTTGATAGGAAGAACTTCATGAACTGAAAGATGAAAGTGGAACATTGCCACATGTACCTGAAGAAGATTCATCTACCTCCTCTGGGAATAAAGCCTACGTCGATGTTTCAAGAAGACTCTGATTTTTGATAGATGGTTGTTAGGTGTTTTGGGCTATCCTTCATGATAGGCATAACCATCAACATCCATCTCGCCAAACTTATTTGCAGTGACAAAAACCTTAGGGCCCGTTCATTTGCACTGTTTTCATTTAGGCCCCGTTCGTTTCGCAGGTTTTCATTGGTGGGTTTTGGTTTTACTTAAATGAAAACCAAAAATCAAGTTCGTTTAGGCATTTTAAGACAAGGTTTTGTTTTATTTGAAAACCGACCGGTTTTCACCGAGATAAAAATAGCCTATCCTAAAACTCACCTCATTTGAAGACAAGATCTTGTTTGCCTATCATCCACCTTCTCCTCCTAGGGTTGCTTTCTTGGGATTGAACAGGAGATGTATATATATTTAAAGGTCCGATTCTTCTTTGATGTTTGTTAAAACCTTGCTGGAATCAAGGTTAATTCCATGCACACGAATTGAGGAGACCAAGCAGGAGCTTGACCATGTTATGTTTGATAGGATGTAAGCTGATATAATTGGTCTGGAAGATAATTTGCATTTTAATTATGTCCCATGTTTGATTGCATATATATAAGTCAAAATTAATTTAAAAATCAATTTATGTGTCTAAAAACCTTCCTATAAACGAACAAAAAAATTAACATATATCAATTTCTGGGCCTGAAAACTTTACTGTAAACGAACAGCAGAATTGGTTTTGACAGAAAACTAAAACCTTCAAGTTTTTAGTTTTCAAACAAAACCAATTCCTGCCAAACAAAACCTGTGAAACGAACAGGGCCTTACGGTTTTCGTTTTGCTTCAAAACGAAAACATCAAGTGTTTTCGTTTTGGGGCAAAACGAAAACTTATGTTCGTTGGCAAAATAATTTTTAAGTTTGTTTTGAAACAACAAAACTTATGTTCGTTTCACTCATAATTTTCAGTTTTGAGAGAGCGAGAGATCTGAGTTGGTCTTTGTTTTCCTCTCGAAATGGCTGATTAAAGCCAAAAACGTTGCTCACATAACCCCACTTCCGTCCGTTGCTCGAAGAAGAGGGGATGTCCTCATCTCCGTTACCAACGGTGATGACCCAGCTCCACGGAATCGCCGTCAAGCTGTCTCATGACCCAGTAGACCGGCACCTAGGGTTTTCGGCCCGCCGTGAAGGGGCTTCCCATTCCGCCGTGGCATTAGAGGAACATCGCCTGATCCAGCTGCAGAGGACGAAGAACACCACCAGCGGCAGTGTGCAGAGTAGTTCGGAAAAGATTTCGTGCTTTGGTGAGAAATGGTGAATGTCTCACTCTGATTTTATTGAAGACATGCTATTGATTGTATTTGATGAATGATTATCGTGAAATCGCATTCGACGGAAGAAAGCTCGCCCGTCGGGAAGAAGGGAAGAGAGAAGAACCGTCTATTATCAAAACCGCTCAAAACAGACCTCTTTAGGTATGTTTTGGGGTTAGGCAAATTTAGAAGAAATGAAAACAGAACGTTTTCATCTCAAAACGAAAACGGTGCAAAACATGGCTAAACGAATACCTACATTTGGTCCGCAAAAACTCAAAACGAAAACGCTGCGTGAAAACAGTGCAAACGAACGGGGCCTTAGAGATTTACAAAAAATAGATAGCCTTAAATAAGGCACATGTCATCTATAGAAAGAACTTTCAAACTTAATATGGATTCAGGAGTTTCCACAAAAGAGCATGTTAAGTCAATATAATCACGAATAAGTTGAGTTTGTGTGTGATCAACTTTTATGTGAGATTCTTGCATGATTACTGGAACTGTAAAGTTATTCTAGAACTCTTATTGCCACCAACAATTTCAATCCTTCTATATCCATGAAGGAATTATCTTGGTAGATCACAATCTCGGCAATGTGGCAAATCAGGCCATACATATTGTGATTGCAATCAGAGATAGGCTTGAAAAAGTACAAACCAGATGGCAAATCTATCAGTGTTACTACAAAGGACATTCACATTGCATTGAATCTTGACTCTGGACTAAAAAACGCATCATTTCATTCCACATCACATAAAATATTTAAGTCTACTTAGGGTCTGTTTGGTACAGCTCTGGCGGATTGAAAAGCTGCTGTCTGGATAGAGCTGTTTTAAAATAGATCTCTGGGAAGCAGTTTTGAAAAGCTGCAGAGTGTTTGGATGTTCTGTGCAGAAGTGCGCTTTGAAGATCGATTTTCTATTTTTTCAGTCACAGTCAATCCACCGCTTAAAACCATGTTTTCAAAATGGTGTAATTTGTTATATCATTGCTAGGTTGTATGCAATTAATCCTCTTCTAATCCCCATGAAAATGAGTGATTTCAGTTTTACACACAAAACGACTGAACAAAATCTCTACTTCCTATCCACAAACAACCAAATTAGCCACAGGAAACACTGGAATAAATCAAAAGGAAGAAAAAAAAATGCTCCACTTCCAACAACTGCTCATAGGATCGATGAAAATTGACCAAAAGTTACAAATAATTCACCGTCGTCAACGAACACCGTACTGGAGAAAGACCAATCAGGGGCATCTTCAATCGCCGGCTCATTCCTATATTCCGCGCCGGCTCCCAATAAGTCGGAATCGCTGAAATCGAGTAGGGGCGCCGGAAGAAGTAAAGATTGGGCGTCGTCGTCGTGATTGGAGACAGGGAAGCAGGAAAGTCCAACGATGCAGTTGGAGACAGGGATGTGCCGACGTTCCGGGAGGAATCGAGCAGCGACGACGGCGTCGGAGATGACGCTTTTGCACGCGGCAGTGACCGAGAAAACTTCGGCACGAAACTGTCTCCGACACCTTCAAGGCGACCGATTGGAGAATCTGAGCGGGCGTTAAGGAAGAAGAAGTCTTCAGGCACCAGCGCCGGCGGCCAAGGTGGTTTTTCCCCGGCGTGGAACGACTAGGAAGAAGAAGACTTCAGGCACGAAGGGGCGAAAAAAAATCGGGAAGCGATTTTTAGGCGCTGAACGCAGGTGGGGAGGGACTTCCGGAAAAGAGCTCTGGGAGCAGTTTTTCGAAAAGTGATTTCATTTAAGAGCTGTCCCAAACAGCAGCAATAACAGCTCTGGCGGCTGGAAAAGAGATTTTCAATCCGCCAGAGCTGTACCAAACAGACCCTTAGTCATTGTCCGTGATAACTCTGAGTAGTGTGTATGTATTCATGCTCTGGTTGTAGTGGAAATTGAATCACTGTGCAGCTAAAGACGGTGATGAATTTATTTTAAAATATCAAGGGCATGGCTCCACATTTTAAAACTCAATGATATTTATAATTTAGGTTGTATTTATTTTTTGGTAAAATTATCCTTGAACATGTGTACAATGTTTTCCTGCTGAAATGTAAATTTTTTATGTAATCAGATAAAGGTGAAGTACTATCGTGGGGCCATGGACGTCAGGGTCAGCTGGGTCATAGTTCCACTCAAGTCCAGAAGGTTCCAACCGTTATTGAGGCATTGTCTCAGGAGCATATTGTGTATATTGCTTGTGGGGGTTCATCTTCAGCTGCTGTTACGGGTAATGACTATTCTTTAGAAACACTTTTTTGGCAAAAAGGCTAAAATTATTAATGCAGTAGTCACCCAAGAAATTTATTATTTCTTTCCTTAAGCGCTTGTACTTAAATTATACGCATTTCATATCTATTATTATTCAAAAGGAAAGCTATTGATGTACCACTGGGGCTTCTCATGCTCCCTTATTTTTAAAATTTTCAGGCCAACAGATAAAGAGAAAATGAGGGAGAGTTGATGAAGACTCAGGACAACATGCCCAACTGCTAATATTATATAAGATAGGGACATAATTAAAGACTAACAAGAGGGCCTTTCGTATCTTATATATACTATATTAAAAGGAAAAGTGCCCCTGTGGTAAAACATTAGGACTTCCCAAATTAACCTTTTATTTATATTTTTGGATTTCCTCCTTCAACATCTCAATTTTAAAAATCTAAGGTTATTTTCAATAATTTAATAATCGTGACATCCTTATCTGCCTTTTTTTAATATTCTTTCAACAACATCTCTTTGAAGTTTGAATTTGACGGCGCCCTCGCCCCTTCGAATCCCTTGCCTCGCCGAATCCCTTGCCTCGCCACATCCCTCCTCTCGCCGAATCGAACCTAGCAACTGTCAACCGGACTTGCTAACGTTGACGACCCCTGCTCAGGGCGTTGAAGTTGTCCGAGATTTCAGATGAACCCTGTCTCTTTGATCATCGAAGATGTGTGTATACCATCACATGGTATAGATTTCCTCAATCTCATATTTGAAGTTCTTCGATCTTCTTCTTTCACTTTGATGCTTACGATTTCAGTGATTCACCTTCGTTTATAGGCCCTGCATCATGCTGTTATACCCATTGTGAGTGATTTTTGATCTCCTCCCCTATCCTCAATTTCTTTTAAAAAGTTTTTGAATGAATTCCGATGATTCTGAATGTAGAGTCCGTCGAAGGTGGACAACGAGCAGTGTCGCTTACTGGATCATCTGCTCTTTCACCCTCTTTGATATGGTTGCAAAGCCAGTCCTATCATGGTATTTTTCACAAATTCATTGGATTTAGTTTTCGTTTGCTAACATTAAGCCCTAAAGTGATCGGTTTTTTGTTGTAATTGAAGATTGTCTCCCAAACCTATTTTCTTATATAAATTAGCTCACAAGACTCTGTGGTGGAGACCAACCTAGGTCAGATCGCCGAAGAATGCCCGACGCTGCACCCCACCAGATCTCTTTCAACCTGAAGTGTTTTATCGTATTTTAATTTTATTTTGCATTTTTATTTTTGACAAAATTTCAGTTTGAAATTTGTGTGTAAAGCATGCCTGCGCGCGTAGTCGTTAAAGTTGTACGTTACTTTGTTATTATTATTATATATATATACATATATACATATATATATATATATATATATATTATATATATGTTTAAGTTAGGGTAAAGGAGGATCTGGCCCGACTCGCTGTTCATCTCCCGATCCAGAACGAAGGCCGCACTGTTCATCTCCCGATCCAGCCGCGGATCCAGATCACGCTAGCGGCACGCGATGCACATGCTTCCTCCCCGACTTCGTCGCTGCACCAGGAGGATCTCCAGCCACGTCGAGCAGTTTCAACGACCAATCCCGATGCCACGAGGCCCTTCTCCCTGAAGGTTGAGCTCCACGATCCAGTGTAACTCCAACCGCCGCTCCACGTCCAAGATCGGTTCCCATGGCCACACCTTAACATTGCCGCTGCTGCTCTATAAAAGAGGAAGTAGAACAGTAAATGGGGTGATGAATGATGAAAATGTGAAATTGATATTGATGTATGCGTTACCTGTGTAAGCTTGGTGGGGACGATGAATAGTGCCTCATTCCTGCTAGTGTTAGAACTTAGGCGCGTGTCAGCTCTGTGGGAGCAATTGTAGGTATTAGGTGTTGTTGATTGATGAGATTTGCTGTAGGTTCTCTTCCCGTAACAGTTCTATAGAACTTGCCTTGCTGTAGGTCTTCTTGTTGAATGTTTCCACTATTTCTGGTGGTTGAATGTGTGACTACCTGTTGGTTACTTTGTTTATTGCTTCCTGTGAAGTTCTGGTGAAGAAATAACTGAAGGGGGGATTTTATTTTTTTTGGGATTTTACATTTGCTACTCTCTCTCTCTTTCCTGAAAGAGATGATGAACAGTGAATGTAAGTTACTATGTTTGTTCAGTTGTTAAAGAAAATAGTGGGATGTTGATGATTGGATTGCTACTGTGAGTAGTGGTGGTAGTTGAATTGCTTAGGGAATACGTGGAGCCTCTTTGTGTGAACAAGCGTGAAAGTTTAGTTCGTGTGTTAGAGATTTCGTGGAGCCACCTTGAGTGCTTGAGATTACGTGACTCCACCTTTTGTGTGAGAGCGAGTGAATTTAGGTAGTTTAGTTGTGGCCTCCTGCTTTGTTGAGTGATTCCGTGGAACCACCTCGTGTGAGTGAGCGCTTAAGTTCCTTGGTGCCCGTGTGCGATAGCGGCCGACCTCGGAGCGGAGTTCGAAGGTGACGAGGAACTACTCGCGTGATCGCCATCGACTTCGGATACGGAAAGACGGCTCTTTCCGTGAGTAATTTGCTTCTATCCCCTCTTTGCGTGTGTCTAGATTTTCTCTTAGGATTTTTAGACTCATTGCTGGGTATTTCGCCCGAATTTTGTCAGCAAACGCTACGTCGAAAACTCCAAACAGAAATGTATTTGGAGTTCACGATTTCCGTTGTGCTACGACAAAGGGAACGGAACGAAAATTGCGAACTTCCTTCCCGGATTTAAATTGAACCATTTTATTTAAGAAAATCATTTTTTAAAACAAAATATCAATTTTATGCTTTATAAAAAATAGTTGCCTCATTTCTTAAAGTCTATGCAAATTCCGCTCTAAATTTTAGCAAAATTAATATAATCATTGCATACATTTAGGGTTCCTAGAAAAAAAAGCCGACAGACGCGTAAACCATACGCGCCGTCCTGCATCAAATTGTTATCAAAGCCAGGTTCCAAAATTTTTCTAAGTTTTGGGATCCGCCCTGTGTAGAATAGGAACCCGCATATCATTTTAAATTTTTTCAAAAAAAAAGAGATTTTTTTTAAGCATCATTATTGCATTTATTTTTTTTGTTAGCATGTATCTGCGTAAAGATCGGATGCATCGTGTTGAACGTGGTCAATCGAGCCATGGGAGCGAAGGGAATGAACCACCCCAGTGGTTTTTACCTTTCGCCCACCAAATGACGACATTAACTGAGAGTACCTGCCAGATGCGTGAAAGGCTAGAGAACCTTAAAGGTAGGGTGAGTAGATTAGAAGTACCCCCTCGAGCGTCAATGCCGCCTCAAATTCGAGATGAGCATTCGGTCCGTGAACATTACGATGTTCCTCATCACTTTGTGGACAAGTCTACCTTTAGGAGGAATCCTTTATTTGAGAATCACAACTACCCTTACACTCACACCCATAGTGCCCAGTCACGGAGATCTTTACGATACTACGATGATTATACTCGAGCACCGTATACCACTTACAGAGATCGTGTTGACCCATCGACACGTTTGCAGTATGTTAGGGACGATCGGTACGATGACTATCGTCGTTATTATCCCCGTACTCGAGTGAGTCTTACTAGTCCATCGACACCTTATTATGAGGATAGAGCCCACTATCCCTCTAGTTATCGATACTATACATCACCTCTATATGAGGAATCTGAGTCTTTACATGTGCGACCACCACCACACGATCGTAGGACTCATGCCTACCCACGAGCATGCCAAGATTATGTTGGGGACACTCATCATGACTACCCTCGAAACACCAATGGAGGTCACTATCGACAAGAGTACATCACACCTAGTAATCCTCCGAGTGTTCCAAAGGTGAACATGACGATAGACAATAGGGGCCAGCATGGGCATTCCACTGCCCAAAGCAGGAAGACGTCACCCACTCTATCTGATGTTCTAGTACAGGATGTGTGGAGTCAAGCCCCATTTGAGTCGGCTCCACTTAGTGAACCCGTCCAGGATTCGATCTATACTAGCTCTATTTTGAGTGTAGATTCCTTGCACACTTCACCTAGTGGCGCACCGAGTCATATCACCACACCCGATGGCGCATCGAGTCACATCACCACACCTAATGGCGCACCGAGTGACATTACGATCGGAAGCCGAGAGCTGAGTAGTGATCTCGAGGTAGTCACTTCTACCCTTTCTGAGAGTATGACCCCTTCTGATGGTTCATTTTTGGAGGACCATCACTCGACTGATGGGTCATTTGACGACCCTCCTATTGAGCCTCCAGATGAGCCACCTCGCCCTTGTGTGGATGAGCTTTATCTGAATAGTACACTTGCGAGTTTTAAGATATGGATACCTGCTTCATTGTCTCACTTGATATTGATAGTGCTTGGGCATAGTCATCTGGTTGCTCGTACTCTAGATTAGTTATGGGACGTACCACCTGCTGACCATCGTATTTGCAATGAGTTCTTCTATGCCCCACCTGGTGAGCCTCCTGATGCCTCACTCTTACTTAGCACATTTAGTACGGTTGTCACACTTTGCGCACTTTTATCTGAGAGCACTCCATTTGTTATTGGAGCTTACGTTTGCACGCGTCGCATTTGCAATGAATTTTATTATAACTCTCCCGGCGAACCCCCAGATGGCAAATTTATGGGTTCCCCACACATTTGGGATGTTTCCATCTTTAGTGACATAGTCGAGTTTGAGGGTGCACCCACTGATTCGTTGTTGTTATATCTTGTCACCCGCACTTTCAGGGACAGTCTGCACACTATGTTGGCACATCTGATCACTAGCGTCTCTGATTTGCACTTGAGTGTTCATCGCTCCCGCGATGAGTTTTTGTATGATCCACCCTCTGAACCTCCTGATCATGTACCACTTTCAGGAGTTGCTTTTAGTATCTGAAACCATCGGTTTGTGGCGTTAGTCGTTCTAGTAGTCATCTTTGCATTTGCATGAATTGCATAAATATATATATATATATATATATATATATATATATATATATATATATATATATATATATATATATATATATATATATATTGAGCGGAAAAGTGCATAGTATTTATGATTTTTATGCAACTCAATTTTAAAATAAAAGCATAAAAGAGCTACTAGTTTTAAAATGAATGACTTGGTTATGGTTCGGCTAGATCCGGAACGGTTACCATCTGGTACCGTAAATAAGCTAGCTACTGTAGAACTGGACCCTTTCGAGTAGTAAATCGGATTGGGCAAAATGCGTATGAACTTGAGATGCCTTCCATTTGGGGAGCAAATCATGTTTTTAACGTAGCCAATCTGACTTAATTCTACGATTACTCGCATGAGTCTTTAGAATCTCCATTGTCTTCTTCTCCATTTGATTCTTCTGGGTTGGTGAGTGAGAGTGAGGAGCCACATTCAGGACATACCAGTATTCATTTCGCTACTAACACTTTCATTATAGTTCCGTCTGTTTTCACCACCAGTTTCAGGTTTGGCATGGACACTAGAAGATTATTCTATTACAGTTCCCGAGCATATATTACCACTACTGATATTGGTTTCAGAGATACTTGGTTCATTGACATGGATGTTGATTTCTCCTGCACTTCGCTCGGAGCACTCACCAGAGATGAGTGATTTCGAGAGGGGGAGAGTTGGTGGAGACCAACCTAGGTCAGATCGCCGAAGAATGCCCGACGCCGCACCCCACCAGATCTCTTTCAACCTGAAGTGTTTTATCGTATTTTAATTTTATTTTGCATTTTTATTTTTGACAAAATTTCAGTTTGAAATTTGTGTGTAAAGCACGCCTGCGCGCGTAGTCGTTAAAGTTGTACGTTACTTTGTTATTATTATTATATATATATATACATATATTAATATATATATATATATTATATGTTTAAGTTAGGGTAAAGGAGGATCTGGCCCGACTCGCTGTTCATCTCCCGATCCAGAACGAAGGCCGCACTGTTCATCTCCCGATCCAGCCGCGGATCCAGATCACGCCAGCGGCACGCGATGCACATGCTTCCTCCCCGACTTCGTCGCTGCACCAGGAGGATCTCCAGCCACGTCGAGCAGTTTCAACGACCAATCCCGATGCCACGAGGCCCTTCTCCCTCAAGGTTGAGCTCCACGATCCAGCGTAACTCCAACCGCCGCTCCACGTCCAAGATCGGCTCGCCATGGCCACACCTTAACATTGCCGCTGCTGCTCTATAAAAGAGGAAGGAGAACAGTAAATGGGGTGATGAATGATGAAAATGTGAAATTGATATTGATGTATGCGTTACCTGTGCGAGCTTGGTGGGGACGATGAATAGTGCCTCATTCCTGCTAGTGTTAGAACTTAGGCGCGTGTCAGCTCTGTGGGAGCAATTGTAGGTATTAGGTGTTGTTGATTGATGAGATTTGCTGTAGGTTCTCTTCTCGTAACAGTTCTATAGAACTTGCCTTGCTGTAGGTCTTCTTGTTGAATGTTTCCACTATTTCTGATGGTTGAATGTGTGACTACCTGTTGGTTACTTTGTTTATTGCTTCCTGCGAAGTTCTGGTGAAGAAATAGCTGAATGGGGGATTTTATTTTTTTTGGAATTTTACATTTGCTACTCTCTTTCTCTCTTTCCTGAAAGAGATGATGAACAGTGAATGTAAGTTACTATGTTTGTTCGGTTGTTAAAGAAAATAGTGGGATGTTGATGATTGGATTGCTACTGTGAGTAGTGGTGGTAGTTGAATTGCTTAGGGAATACGTGGAGCCTCTTTGTGTGAACAAGCGTGAAAGTTTAGTTCGTGTGTTAGAGATTTCGTGGAGCCACCTTGAGTGTTTGAGATTACGTGGCTCCACCTTTTGTGTGAGAGCGAGTGAATTTAGGTAGTTTAGTTGTGGCCTCCTTGCTTTGTTGAGTGATTCCGTGGAACCACCTCGTGTGAGTGAGCGCTTAAGTTCCTTGGTGCCCGTGTGCGATGGCGGCCGACCTCGGAGCGGAGTTCGAAGGTGACGAGGAACTCCTCGCGTGATCGCCATCGACTTCGGATACGGAAAGACGGCTCTTTCCGTGGGTAATTTGCTTCTATCCCCTCTTTGCGTGTGTCTAGATTTTCTCTTAGGATTTTTAGACTCATTGCTGGGTATTTCGCCCGAATTTTGTCAGCAAACGTTACGTCGAAAACTCCAAACGGAAACGTATTTGGAGTTCACGATTTCCGTTGTGCTACGACATAGGGAACGGAACGAAAGTTGCGAACTTTCTTCCCGGATTTAAATTGAACCATTTTATTTAAGAAAATCATTTTTTTAAACAAAATAGCAATTTTATGCTTTATAAAAAATAGTTGCCTCATTTCTTAAAGTCTATGCAAATTCCGCTCTAAATTTTAGCAAAATTAATATAATCATTGCATACATTTAGGGTTCCTAGAAAAAAAAGCCGACAGACGCGTAAACCCTACGCGCCGTCCTGCATCACTCTGGACATAGTACCCCGACAAATCAAATTTATAATTTTTTACCGTGCACATATTTTCTACTTTTTTAAATATTTTTATTTTATTTTATTTAAATATTCGTTTAGTTCATTATATTACTGGGGACAGTGCACAAGGGATCCCGTGCCTTGCGCGACAATACCCCGACCACGACATTGGCCTGGCACGACAACGTTCCCACCGCCCGCAAACCTCTGCACGTGCGACAAATTCGAGTGACGGGTGGAGCTCAACGCTCGGGTCTTAGCCCTGTGCCTATTGCGGCCATGGTACTGTCGCGGTTGGCCGTAGGGGCGTGCCCCATTCCTGTCACTCGTAATAACTTAAAAGCTTTGTTATTTTCTTTTATGTTGTGTAACTGTTCATGGTTTTGCATTAAAAAAATCATTTTACAAAACTCCATTTTAACAAACTGTTTTTATGCATTACTTTTTGAACAGCTCTGCAAATTACATTTACACCTGCATAATTTTACTACAAACTTCATTTTCCAAAAACAACTCTTTTTTCAATCCTCATTTTGATCGGCAATCGCCGAAACAAACGAAGTCATGGTCTCCTAAACTTGTTGAAATTTGAAAATTACAATCTTTCCACTAAATAACTGATTAAATTTTAATGGTTTTGCGATAAAGCAGCCATTTTCTTTGGTCCTGAAACAATATAATATGCGAGGCAAGGTCTTGGTGAGAATATTTGAAACTTGATCAGCAGCCGGCACATATCGCAAAATCAATTTTCGAAGTTGAACTTTTTCTTAGATAAAATGACAGTCGACTTCAATGTGTTTTGCGCACCCATAAAACACAGGATTTTCAACTATATGGATAACATCTTGATTATTACTGCAGAAAACGGCTGACGATAGAAGCTTGACTTATAAACTAGTAAGGAGACTTTCTAGCCATTTGAGTTCTGAAACAGCTGCGACCATTGAACGATACTCTGCTTCAGCTGAGGAGCGAACAACCACAATTTGTTTCTTGCTTCGCCAGGTAACTAAATTTCCACCTGAATATGTGCAGTAATCACTTGTGGACCGATGATCATCGAGAGACCAAACATAGTCAACATCGCAGTATGTAATGAGAGACAGAGATGTGGAAGTCTTGTACATCAGTCCTTGATTTAGAGCATTTTTCAAAAATCTAAGAATATGTTCGATTACCTGAAGATGGGAGGTTCGCGTGAGTGGCCACACCAACCACAAAAGATATATCAGGTTGTGTAACAGTAAGGAAGATAAGCTTGCCAACGAGACGACGATAATACTCTAGATTGGGGAAAAGATGATCTGAGTCTGAACCGTGAGGAATGAGTTGGTGATTTACTTCCATAGTTGTATCCACGGGATTACACCTAGAGTAGCTGACATCACGCAGTAGATCAAGGTAATATTTCCGCTGGGACTGGCAAGACCATCAGGTCGCCGGGCTAGCTCAATCCCTAAGAAGTATCAGAGCCGACCTAAATCTTTAGTTTTGAATTGAGAGGCTGGGTGTTTCTTGATTTGATTAATGCCAGAAAGATCATCTCCCATGATAAGAATATCATCAACATAGACCAGAAGAATCACTGTGTTTGATGACCGTTGGCGAACAAACATGAAGAAGTCTGCTAAGCTCCGGGTGAAGCCACAATCCCGAACCACCTGGCTAACTTTATCAAACAACACACATGGAAACTGTTTGAGGCCATAGGGAGATTTCTTCAGATGACAGACTGGGGACTCCCCTGCGGTTGCATAACCAGGAGGTTGTTGCATGTACAAAGTCTCCATAAGATCGTCATTAATGAAGTCGTTCTTTATGTTAAGTTGTTGCAGCTGACAATGTTGATGGAAGACGAGAAATTAAGACTTGAACGGTGTTGCGTTTTGCAACAGGAAAAATTGTCTTCTCATAATCATGACAGCGGTGTTGTTAGAACCACGGTGGAGGAGAATCAGAGATGACATTGGGAGTTCATATGGTGGTGTGACCTTTAGCAACATGGGACATAAATCAAACAAAGAAGGAATGGTAGGAGAGGAATGGATATTTGCTCGGACACTGTGGAGGTGCGAGGGAACACGGACCATCATTAATTCAACACCGATAGCCTCTTTCTGAGCCCGTTGAGCGGTTATATCCGGTGTTGGGGTTGAATCCAGGCCTTGACAAGAGTCTTGGATTGGGTAACAAAGGATGTGAGGTCACCATCTGCACCTAGGTTTGTATTTTGAAAAGCCATGAAGATATCAATTAAGTGTTGGAGGCTATTTTTTCCAAAGTAGAGAGTGGAGCTCATCCCACATTGTTTTGGCAGTGGTAATGATACATAACCATCTAATATGGTTCACTAATCATGGGGTTCAAGATCCAAGGTTGAACTTGGTATGATACATAGCCGTCTGCACCCTTGGTTTGGAGAACGCAGCGTAGCAAGTGGACCAATTCCACAAAATTATTTTTCCCGGTGAGAGAGATAGTAGTGAGACGGAGTTCATCCCGGGCATCAGGGAGAGGAGCAAGAGCCGGAAGTGTCGAAATAGTCGCTGCATCATTTGTGCCCATCATGGGCAGGTCCATAATTGACGAGACTGTAGGAGTTCAAAGAGAACAGGGGTTGGGAGGTTTCAAAGCAAGAAAGTGCACGGTCTTGGAAAAGGGTGGAGTTGGGTGGTTTCAAAGAGAAGAGGGGTTAACGGTTGCACGAGGCCGCACATGGGGGGAGTTGGCGGTTACAAACAGTAGCCGCAAGAGACCGCACGAGGGGGGGGGGGGGGGGGTGCTAGCGGTCTCAAAGACGAGTCCGCATGAGCAGGAGGTAGCAAATGGAGGACTTGGGAAGTGGCGGACTTGCATGTCGCGCGAGCAGGAGTTGCAAAGAGAAATTGTGACTGGCAGGGGTTATGGCAGACAGGTGTAATGACGGGCTCACAGGTCGCGCGAGCACAGTGCAGGTCGCACGAGCTATGGTGGGCAGGGGAAGCGGAGGACACATAGGTCGCGCTTGCAGGAGCTACAAGGAGATACTTTGACTTGCAACAGTTATGGAGGGCAAAGGTAGTGGCGGATTCGCAGGTCGCACGAGCAAATGGTGCAAGTCATGCGAGCGATAGCAGATAGGGGAAGCATCAGGCTTGTTGGTCGTGCGAGCAGGAGGTGCAGGTCACGCGAGCAGGAGCTATGATGTGTCCCAATAAGCAGCGGAAGCAGCCTATAAAAGAAGTAGCAGGGGGGCTCAATGCAGAGGCTCTATGTAGAGGAAGCAAAGGTTCTACACAGAGGAGTGGGCTCAAAGATAAGTCTACGAGGCCGCACAAGCAGGAGGTTCAAAGAAATGCAGGGGCTCAAGCCGGAGACCGGAGCTGAGCTCAATCGAAAAAAACTTTATGATTCGTGCAGCTCTGATACCATTTACGAATTAGGAATATAGAGAAAAACAAACAGAAAAATAAAATATTTTCCTTGAATAAAAAATTACACTAACACATGTACAAGATGCTCCAAGATGTGGGACTAAATGTGCCTTAGAGAGGAATGGGCCCAATATGCTATTATACATGGGCTAAGAACAATGTCCATGAATAAACTATTTATGGGCCTTCTCCAACAGTTTTGATAATTAGTAGAACAAAATGATAAGAGATACGCTCAGGGGAACAGGGTTTGAATCTTCTCTTACGGAGAGACTGGTTGTCTGAGAGCATATACATATCTCAATGGCTGCTGACGTGGTATGAAATTTCCAAGATAGTCTCTTTTGTGCTTTTTTTTAGTTGTAGAGATTCCATATATCATGCATTTGATTCTTTCCTGTTTTAATATTATTAACAATTTCTTGTATAATAAATGCAAACTATAAGACATTGCAACACTTGTTTCATAATATCAGATAAAGGGGTGTTGTACATGTGGGGAAATGCACAAGACAATCAGCTAGGGGTTCCTGGGCTGTCTGGAATGCAGACATCGCCTGTCCAAGTTAAATTCCTAATGGACGACAAACGATTGGGCTCCCATCGAGTGCTTTCAGTCTCGGTCGGCGCATCCCATGCCATGTGCTTGGTTTTGAGGCAATCCGATGATCTTTAGGAGTCTGAAAGATGCATCCATTGATGAATCTTATGTCTCCTTCAATATATCGAGAATCCATTAATGAAGAATTGAAGGCTCTGGTTCTTGCTATCAAGATCAGAATCTCATGGACTTACCACTGAAGGTATTTTGAATTTTTATAATCGTAGTAAAATTATGAGTTCCATCTGTTTCAGGACTTTTGTTGAGAAATAATTTTAGTTCTTTGTTGTTTTTAGTAGTTTTACTTATGCTGTTTGATAAATTATAGAATATTGGCAGTGTTTGCCTGTAGGCTCACTTAGGCTCAGTTTGGCACGGCGGTGGTGGTCACGAAAGTGGTGGTTATGAATCGTTATTCGTGGACAACAACCACCGCGTTCGTGACCACCCAACCTCCCCTAAGGAATTTCATTTACGTTTATGTTCAAAACTAGTTTTTTTATGGCACTCATAAATCATTGTCTTGCCAAATATACATTCTATGGCGGTGGGAATTTTGTCCAAACTCACCGGAGCAAAAAAAACCGCGCCAAACGCAGCCTTATACTATGAATCTATAGTATATTGTTTAAATCTCGAGCGGTCTATACAATAATTGTATGAAGCTTTTTGACACAAGACGAATCTATAGGTGGGCGCGACGACGCAAAGCCCTAACACAAGATGTCATACAAACAATCACAACCAAACACAATCGACCAATAACGACCCTAAAAATGCGAGAAAAGATATAAGGGTACACAACCCTACGACATAAACCTTAAACATAATGAGAATGTGAGTGATTTAATTGTGCTATGAGGTCCGACGTGCAATTAATTATATAATGTTAATTTTAAAACTCTCGTGCTTTCAATCTCAATTAAGAACAAACTTTTGAAATTAATAATTAGGCGAGCAATGCAGAATAAGTTAAGAGTGCACTGAAGATGAAAATGCAAAGCGAATAAGTAATACACGTCAATAAAGAGACAATAATCAAACTAATTTAAGCTAAATAATACTAACAATACAAGATATTTGTTTAATGCGAAGAAATGAACACTAGAAATAAAAGCTCATACTTGATACCGGTGTTGATGGGGAAGTTCTGATGGTGTTGGTGGCTATCCGGGAGGGACGATATTGTTGTGTGCATATAGTTGTCAAGGCGCGCGCCTAGGCGCCGGGCGCCCCAGGCGCAGCCCGGCGCGCGCCTTACAGGCGCGCCCGGCAATGTGCCCCAGGCGCGCCCGTGCGCGCGCCTTACAGGCGCGCCAAAGGTGCGTCGGGCCTTTTATGATTTTTTTTTAAATTGTTTTTTAATATGGGCAAAAACATAATCTTAGACGCACCCGAGGCTCCCACTAGGCGCACTTGGGCGCCCAATTTGCTGAAATTGACCGAATTGGTCGCCCAATTCGCTGAAATTGCGCGAATTGGTCGCCAAATTCGCTGAAATTGCGCGAATTGGTCGCCCAATTCGCTGAAATTGCGCGAATTGGTCGCCCAATTCGCTGAAATTGCGCGAATTGGGCGCCCAATTCGCTGAAATTTCAGCGAATTGGGCGCCCAATTCGCTGAAATTCGGCGAATTGGGCGCCCATTTCGTTGAAATTCCGCGAATTGGGCGCCCAATTCGCTGAAATTCCGCGAATTGGGCGCCCAATTCGCTGAAATTCCGCAAATTGGGCGCTCAATTTCAGCGAATTGGGCGCCCAATTTGCTCAATTTCAGCGAATTGGGCGCCCAATTCGCTCAATTTTCTTTTCTCCCCATTTTTGCGCCTCACGTGCCTCAGGCGCGCGCCTGCGCCTTGCGCCTAGGCTCCAGGGGCCCTTTGCTCCTCGGTGCGCCTTGCACCTTTGATAACTTAGGCTGTGTGTGTGTTGGGGGGGGGAGGGGCTGTCAAAAAGGGGTGGTGGCTGTTTGGTGGATGGGATGGGGGTGCTATGTGAAGGCCCATTTAGGATCATATTGGAGTGGAGGTTGGGTATGGCTTGGGGTGGTCTGGAATGGGCTGGGAGGGCTGCAATTTGTAGCGGGGATGGGCTGGGAAGCAGTGATTTGTATCGAGGAGGTGTTGGGGAAGGCAGAAGACAGTTGCGGGTGGATGGGAAGAGGGAGAGGGAGGGATGGTTAGCTTTGTAATGGTGCTGGGGAGTGGGGAGGGGCACAAGAAGGGCTGGTCGGAGCTTCAACAGTGGGAGGTGGGATCTGAAAGGGTGTGCTGGAAGAGGGATGGAGGAGGGGAAGAGGCGGCAGCTGAGTGTGGAGGGCTCGCCGGAGGTGCTGGAGGCTGGGAGTGGCTGTGGAGAAGGTGTTGGAGGCAGGGGAAAGGTTGACTGATTGAGGAAGGGGAGGAGGAAGGCTGGCGGAGGCTGTTGAGGAGTCGGATGGTCTGGATGGTGATGGTGGCTGCCAGGCTCCCGGTATCATCACCTGTGGGAGGCGGTGGCAGTGATGCAAGCGTGCGGCCTCCCTGGAGTCGGCACCAATGAGGGATCGGGCATCAGTACCCGTCGACCGAGCGGCTCCACTTTTGAATCCTAAACTCTCGATGCCTCTCAACCGATAACTGTTGGCATAATAAAGGGGGGAGTTAGGTTACGAATATCCAATGATCACGATCGCCCAATGGATATTTTAACATAACTTTCAAAATACAAGTTCAATAAAAATAAAAAATATATATAATGTGAAAATTCGCGACGAATGCGATGGTGGTGTCCGATCATCCATCCGATGATCCAAAAGTCATCAATCTCCATCATTTTTATTGCTAATTTATAGGTTTCATTTGATTTTAATTATTATGATTATCTATTTTGCCCTTCCCAAAGATCATGAAGCAGATAAGTTGGTCTTCGTAATTTCTAGGTTTGCAGTTTCTGCTACCCATCTTGATGGTGTAGCCATTAACAGACAGCCCATCTCTTTTACAACCTCTCATGGCTGATCAATCATAATTAAGCTTAGCAAAACTAGTGGAACTATATTTGATTACCTACTTTTGCTTGTGAGTTTGGTTTCTTTAAGCCTATGTGGGTGTGGTGGTGCAGCTTCTGCTGAATCCATGCACGTGCCACCCAAACACGTGTTGTTGTTTCATTTGAACACGCTAAGCCAAAAAATAGTAATTCCCAAATTTGGCAGGAGACCACGCGAAGTCTTCGTCTGGTATTGACACGGATTAGATGTGTGGGGTGGGTAATGGCTCGATAAATAGCGTTATGGATCATGCTTGGGTATTTGACGGCCCTCTTGCTGTTAGGCTCCTATCAATTGGGAGCTTGTTGGGGAATGGGGAGGACTGACGGGTTACTAAGCTCATCACACCAGAAAGAACGTGGGACTGTGAAAAATTCGCATCGGGTTGAGCCACGAGTTGGAGTACTGTATTGCTGCAATTCTGCTTGCTCAAGGTGATTTTCCTGATATGTTGGGTTGGGGTGATTCCGAGGAGCAAGGTGATTGCACTCCTGAAGCTGGTTATGATGTCATCACTGATGCATGCAACCCTTGTGCTAGCTGGTTTGCTTTTGTTTGGGCCGTTGCAACCACTCTTGGGGTCCAGTGCTTTTTGTGGAAGGAGGTCCTACAAAAGTGCCTTGTAGATCATTCTTGATGCGAGCTGGTTTGCAAACCATATCCTCGTGACTTGTTCTGGGGCACAAAGTTTCTGGAACCAAGCTCTTACCTTCATTAATCGAGATGGGATATGGGAGTCCAACGCTCATCTTCTAAATGTTCTGTGATTATGCAGAGCGGGGAAAGGAACCCCAAAGATTTTGGTGTGGTTTGACGCTTGTCTCTTGTCTGTGGGAGATACAGAGGGTTCAAAACCTGGTTTTTGAGGGGGTAACCATCCCTATTTGTGAGGTCATAAAATGGTTGTGTTAGAACATAGGAACTTTTTAGAGCGGCTGGTGGTGACATAGGTGGAGTGTCTACTGTCGTCTAAATTGGGATCCCCGAGGCTGTCTTGCAGGACACCCTTATGTTACAACCTTGTTTTGGGAACCCCACATGATGGGTGGCTGAAGTTTGATGGCTCTGTCAAACACAGCTGCTGGGCCAGTGCGGGTTGGGTTACTCGCCACTCTCAATAAGTGGTTCTGGATGCTGATAGGTTGTGGTTTTTTTGTCGGTTTGTCGCCTTGACTGAGCTCAAAGCAGCTTGGGAAGGTATTCGGAGGGTGGTGCACTCTCTTAGCATGCGACTGACTGTTGGTCGAAAGTGATTCCATGACGGTGATGCAGTGGCTGCAAGGCTTAGCTATGCTTGTGGCTTCTTCCGTATTTGGGTCATGAGAAGGATGCGAAAGAAGTAAATCTAATTTATATTTATATCTCTAAGTTTCTCTCTCTCTAGTTCTCTCATCTTCCTCACATTTCTAAGTTTAAGGTTGAGCAAGGCTCCCCTTCGTCCTCTCCCCTCGCATTCTCCGCGGGTTGAGCTCAGCTTTCCTTTTATCTCTGCCTCCACTATCACCGCCGACGACTTTACGTGCTAGGCCCATAGCAGACTCATTCTTGATATTATATCTTGTGACACCAGGCTTGTCCTTTGCATTTGGTCATGTGGCTTGAGAATTAAATAAAATGGCTGACTTTTTCACTATCTTTGTTATTTCTCGGGGGTACTCATGGGATTGTTAGGGATGATTGTGATGGTTGTATGTTTGAGAGTATTCCCGGTTAGTTTATCTCTCTTCTCCACCCAAAAAAATTGATGAGAAGAAATAGCATTTTCATGAAATGACACATGAAATACTAAAACTCAAGGTCGCAATTGGAAAATTATATATATATATATATAAGGATATTCTCTTTTTGCTACAGTTTTTTTGCCTGTCTTTCACGACCCGTGTATTAACAATTATCATAGTGCGCTACGGGCAGGTCATGATGCCACATGCATGGGCGAAAGAAATTTCATGTCTGTTATGCGGGAGATAAAATTGTAACATTAGATTTAAAATAATTAATTTGAGAAAAATTAGTTTGTTAGTATTTGTGGAAGTTTTAGAGTTAGTCAGTGAAAACTAGATGCACATGCACTTTAATGAAATCTCATGTCACACTGTGCTGGTAAAAATGTAAATGCAATAAATCGCAGTAGTGAACATGTCATTAATATAATATTTCGGTACATCAATAAAAGCCTAGCAGTTGTCCATGGTACAAAAAAATGACTGATAATAACTATTACATGATAAATAAATCCGACAGTAAAGGAAACAAAATACATAAAGCCTGATGAAACAACAACAAAATAAATCTCCAGGAACCAGGATCTTGAAACATCTCGGCCTCAGATAGCACGTGGCGTAGACACGGACAGTAAGGCAAATTCCAAACAAGAAGGAAAAAAACCTCAGAATAATGAAATAGTATGCAAACAAGGAAAAACAAAGTACAAGCAGGGAAATAGAAATATATGCGTATCAATCTATCATATAAGGCTAAGCTGGTAAGACAGACAAGTAAGAGAGTCTACAAAAATAATTTTAATTATTAGGCTACTCCAGAGTATAGCCTAGATTCGAAACGAAATGTATAAACTGTAATCAGAGAAAGGTGCATGTGTTTTAATTTGATGCAGATGATTATAATATTAGTTAAATCACAAGACTTATCAAAAGATTTGTGTTTGTTATGGCCATTCCATTGATTTTCGTTACAAATTAAGTGGAAACTCGATTCAAAGCGTCACATCAATTCAACACTATCTTTCAATGATTATTTATAACATTAATTAATTAAAAAACTCAAGATTTAGTGATTGCTAATGTATAAGGACTTGATGCTAATTTAACAATTCGGATATTTAAGTGTACATTTCATAACATGAAAAGATTGCATGAAATAAAAATTCAATGTTTGCAAGCGAGAGAGATATCTCTACTTGCCTTAAGGTGTAGCTGAAACGGATGGCGGCGGCTAAACAGCGCAAACAAAACTAACAACCTTATTTCGAATTTGTTAGAAGGCAAACATGCATGATATTTGATAGAACGAGAATCTTATGCTAACACATGCATTTCTCATCGCATAACTATAGCAAGAGCGAGTTAAGAATTTACCTCCCTCACGAATGAGGGGAGAGGAGGCTACCACGAGGAAAACGGGTGATTGGCGACGCTTAGGTGACAGAAACCCTAAATCGGAGAGGACCTTGGAGAGATCCCACCTATTGAACCTATGTGCGACGTCGGGAGCCAAAGTTACAAGATGATTTAGACAATTTATAAGAGGGCAAATGCTTGGATCAACATAAATACGCTGATTGGAGCGCTGAAATTATCAAACAAATTTAAATAAATCTGAATAGAGGGGAAGATAGGAGTTTCTTACCCAAGGAGACCACTTTCGGACTCAAATGATCCAAGGAGAAGGGGTTCCGAGCAAACCCTAGGAGACACCTTTGAAATCACCCGCCAAAATGAAGAGGAAGAGGGGGCAATAAGGCTACTGGAGGAAGAAGTGGTTGCTGGCTATGTTATTAAAGGCGCGCCTAAGGCTCCAGGCTCACATGTCTCCAAGGTTTTACATTATAAAAGGCGTGGCTGAGTGAGTTTTTTGTTGCAATTTTTTTCCTCAAAAATTAAGAAAAAAATAATGTAAAACTCAATAATTTTTTATCGATTTAGTGTTTGTGAAGAATAATTATGCGTTGAGACATGAATATGATGTAAGTAACCATATTGATTTTATTTTTAAGAGATATAAACGATAGTAATGAATGATTAATTAGTAGACTAGATGAAAAATTTGATCGAGAATTTGAAATAATGTTTGTTGCTCATTATTTAAAATGTACGTGGTTGCGTCTTGCCTTCGTCAGGCGCGCGCCTGCGCCTTGCGCCTATGCTCCAAGACCCCTTTGCGCTTTGCGTGCGGGAAGCGGGAGGAAGATTTTGCGGTTTCCGGCCTGAGGAAGGGGGGGGGGGGGGAGAACTGTCAGCCGGGAGGAAGGAGGCTGGCGGCTCCTAGGAGGACTGGAGGAGCAAGAGGAGGCGGTAGAAGCAAGAGAAGGGGGCGTCGGCCCTAGAGGAAGAGATTTCCGGCCACAGGGAGGAGATTCAGGGGCGGCAGAGGGTGCAGGAGGCGGAAACGGCACAGTGCGGCTTGCGTGCGGGAAGCGGGAGATGGGAGTGTCGAATGACCTAGTTCGGTTAGAAAATAAAATAAAAGATCGGATGAGGGGGGCTGGCCGGATAGATATTGGAGGAAAGGGGAAACCTAATATCAAGATTACAAAAATGTCATTGATTGTTTTGATTTCATTTCATTTTTTATATATATAACATGAGTTGTTACAGTGTCACACAGTATTTGACGTTCCCCAAATTAACCTCCTCATACGCAACCGGAACCTCCGCCTTTTATATGCAGAAATGTCCTCTCCGCATTCTTATACGCAACCGGAACCTCCTCACTGGAGCCGTTGGCAAGATCGGGCGTCGTCCCCCACATACGATAGAAGCTTGGCTTCTGGTTCTTCCCAACTCCCTTCCCCTTCCTCCACGCTACAACATAAGCCACCGTAGTTCTCATTCGATCGCCCTACAACTGACCCCACGATTTAGAAATCATTTTAAGATCCTCACCGCCATCTTGTGATTCGCTCGCTTGCCCACTTTGTCACCCACAATCAACTGAATACATGAATATATAAAACCATAAATTGGAAATGAAACCCAAAGCTGTGGCTAAACCTAGGGGCGGAAATCAGGGAGGGCGGTGACGAATGCAGAGGGGAAATCAGGGCAAGGATCGCATCATTTTCTTCTTCCTTAGATATTTTGGAGTTCTGGAGCATTGAGAGCTTAGGATTGGTCAGATTAGGCTATAAAAGGGATCACCATTTTCTTCTTTGAGGAGGAACAAAGCTTCATCTCTTTCTCAGTTTGGAAGAAAGAATCAGGTATGGATTTCCTGCATTATACAAGGGAAAGGAAATCACCTGTGCTGGTAACGTGGAGCTCTCTGCCAACGCACTAAGTGGTTTATATAAATTTGTGTTAATTTGTGAGGTTCACCACCAAGTTCGTCGCCGAATTCGCCGTCGAACAAGATTATTGTGTAGAATATTGAGATCTTTTTTTGTTTTTGAAATCTCATAGCCAAAACTTCTTATCAAAGGTGAATGAGCTCCCTCAATGGAGAACGAGCTCATTGGCTTCCTGCATTTATATGTTTAGGGCTTCAGAGCTTTCTCTAGATTGTTCCTACTTACTGCAACATCGACTTTTTATTCTAAAACTCTTGATCCACATAATATTTTGCTCCACTTATTTCATGTTGTTACTGATGCAACACCCACTTATTCAACATAGTTCCAATTAGTCTTTCATTTTCTTATTGGAGGAGTTGATTAGTTCATGGTTCCTTTGATTAAAAGGTATCAACAGTCAGTATTTAATACTAATCATTGATTTCCTACAGAAATAACATGATTGATCGAAATACTGATCAACTGACCATTGATTTCCTGCAGAAATAACATGATTGATCGAAATACTGATCAACAGTCAGTATTTAATACCATATGGGTCGTAGGATATCAGATCAACGGTCAGTATTTAACTGATCACATATTTCTAGGTGAGAGTAATCCACCTAAATTTTTTTTCCTAGTTAAAGTCCTCATAATGGATTCCATGTTGGGCCCTCTGGTGGATTATAGGCTGCTTGGCAGGCGGATTCCTGTCCTGCACCATTAAATGTATCAGTTATCCCAAATAGAACTGTCCTTAATCTCACCTAAGAAACATCACCATTTTATGTTTAAAATTAATGTCCGGCTAAAGAAAAAAAAAGGTGTTGTTATGTGCAAACCAAGTTCGGCTACGTGCAAACCAGGTTAAGTGCAAACCAAAATAAAAAATCATAAATACTTGTGAACCCGTAAAAACCGGTCTGCACCTAGTTGTTCTGGCAATTTTTTTGAAAGAACGGTTTGCACGTAGCCAAAACCGGTTAGCACATAAAATTGCTCAAAAAATGCCCCGGCTAACAGACTCCTAATTTATCTAGTGCTATTTAGGTGTATTTCTCGCACCGTCCGAGATACAATAAAGCTATATGATGCGTTTCAAAAATCGTGCTGAAAAGATGATGTAGAAATATACGATCAAATATGATTTAAATATTGTGCCTGCACGGTGATATACCTGCGAGTAATACACCTACAATGTAGGCTTCATTTGGTTAAGCCATTGCCTCTGATGCGTTTTCCGCAAACGAAATGCTACCCTAAATTCTTGTTTGTTTTTCCGCCGTAATTTTGAACCACTCAAAAACGCAGTGCCTAATTTTCTGCATCCCCAAACTGAAGCTCTTACCTCCAATTTTCTGCATCCCCAAACTGAAGCTCTTACCTCCAATTTTCTGCGTTTCTAGAGGCCACTCGAAGGCGCTTCTCCAAGTCCGCGACCTCTTGTTTTTGCTCCCTTTGGCAATGGATCCGGTGTTGGTGAAGATAGCCGGCACCGGATGTATGTATTTTTTCCCATAAAATACGCGACCTCTTGTTTTTGCCCCCTCCGGCGACAGATTTTGTGCTGCTGAAGGTTGTTGGCACAGGATCTATCTTTTTTTGCCTTGAAAAATGCGCGGTCTCTTGTTTTTGCCCCCTCCTGCGACATTTCCGGTGCCGGTGAAGATCGCCGGCACCGAATTTATCTTTTTTTGCCCTGAAAAATACGTGACGCTGTTTTTGCCGGCGCAGCGTGGAGGCATGGCGGGGGCACGGCAGAGCCGTGCCGAGGCAGTACATTTTTTAAAAAATTATTTAAGGTATTATATATATAAAGAAGAACTCGGCTTTGGTGCAACATTAGAACTTCACCATGGGAGAGAGAGGGGAGAAAGAAAGAGAGGAGAGAGAGAGAAAGAGAGGGGAGAGAGGGCTGACATGCCAGCAGCCAGCGGGAGAGAGTAGAAAGAGAATGAACATTTGTTTTTTTTTGTTAATAATATAAATATATAAATTCGGGAATTATTTATATATTATATAAATATATATTATATTATATAAATATATATCATATTATATAAATATATATCATATTATATATGCGCGAAGTCCTCTGTGGGCGGGCACGCCGCCGTGACTGAGTATTGTCGCGCAGGGCATGAGGGTCGGAGGTCCGTACCTATCACTCGTGTGTGTGTATATATATATATTAAAAAAATATTTAAAATTATATAATAAAAAAATATTTATAAAACATCATCGTATTATGATAAAAAATTTTCTGTTTTTAACAGCTCTATAAATACAGAATATTCAAATACTTTTTTATTTTTAACAATCAATTTTGATAATTTTATTTAAAAATTTATATTTACAATAATTCATTTTACAACAATTCCTCACTCTAATTTATCATGCCTCTCCATCTAAACCGCGCTTTTTAAAGGTTGCCGTATTCATGCTGGAATAATTATGATTCGCACGTGCCATAGTGATAGAATTCCACTCAAATCTAAGTGCTTATCATCCCATCGGGTGGGCAACACACCATAATGCGGTCTTTGATCGCCCTACTCTGATTCTGAAAGCACAAGACTATTTAAGTATTTATAACATTTTTTAATTTAATTTTTTTATTATTTTTTTCCCTTCTATGATAGTCTTCATCCAGTTCAGTTTAGTATTTTAAATTTTTCTATTTACGGAATTTAACATTTATTTCACACTTAAATAAATGCATAAAAAATGAATGCATAAAAAAATAATTGAGTGGAATGTAAAATATAATTTAAATTTTAAAATAAACTATGATAAATTTTTAACTATTTATTATTAAAATTGGTCTTCTTTGTGGGATGTTTAGGAAAGTAAGAGACTCACCTTTATGAAAATTACAAAGAGACTCCAACATGTTTATAAATTAGAAGGCTTTTGAATATATTTTAAAAGTATGACTTTATTTGCACCCATGAGTGTGAACAAAAACACCTTTATCATAGAATGTTTGTTTTGCATGACAAAGATTATGACCGCTATCAAGAAAATAAACTAGTTTTGAGCATAAAATACATGAATTTTTTTAGGTGAGGTCGGACATTCACGAATGATGATTCATGACCACAGAGTTCATGACTGGCACCACTGCGCCAAACAAAGCCTAAATCATAAGAAGAAAATTGAGAAATAGCAACCATATAAAGATCTACTGTGCATCTCTAGTCTCACCAACCAACCAAAATCAAAAAAAGTTCAACTTGGAAGGCTTGGGTCATGCCCAAGCACAACTATGGTTGAAAGTCGCGCAAACATTCATGGTGGGCACAATGCCTGCTACTTGTGCGGGTTTGCATGGTGCTGTTAAGATTAAACTCCGGCTCTCTTTTGACTATGGCTCCGTTTGACATCGTGGTGGCGGTCGTAGAGGCATGGGTTAAACCGTCATTCGTTAAAAATCACCTAACAAACATCATCCGTTTGAACATAAAAGTGGATGAAGTTTCTTAAATTGGCGTTGACGAATGACAATTTAATCCTCCCATGTTCATGACCGTCACCACCGTCCCAAACGGAGCCTATGTTAGCGTTGGTCACATGCCGAAGAAAAGAGTAGAATCCCAATTTTTAAATATATTTTTTTTTGAGTAGGGAAATGGAGATTCATAAAAAGGAAACATGAGAAGCCATCATCATCGCCCTCCACGGCATGCCATTCTTTCGATTTGATTTGCTTCTTTTGATTGAATTCATACCTTCTCCTTGCCATGAACTTGGGTGGAAAGGGGGGCATATTGTCTCTAACTCTCTTTTAAAGGTGTGCCTCCAAAGCAAAGTTAAAGGTATCTTTAGTAGGATAAATTCTGGGGACAGTCATCTACTGCTATTTTTGTAGTGTGTGCTATGGCCATTTATCAGGACCTCCCCTCTTAAGTTTGAAAATTTACAGATTGCAATCCTCTTATTATTGAAATTACAAAAATCTCTCATGAATGCTACATAACATAACAATTACCTACCCCGAATGTCACATTTCATAATAAGAATGTGTGCGCGTGTGCACGCTTTGGAGCACATTTTAGACAGTTCCACTAAAATAATGCTCCATGAACTTAAATTTCTTATCAATTCTTCTGGTCCACATTGAAATCCTTGGGATCCCCCCCCCCTCAAAATGGCAACTACTTCATGTAGCCCCAGACATTTTCAATGCTCCACTGCTGACTTATCAATCCCAGACAAACTGTATAAGAATCCTTTCAACCTCTCTTTTAATTTTCCCATCCATTTTCCACTCCTGAAGCCAAACTCCACCCTCTTCTCCTCGACATCTCGCTCTCTTCCTCCAATGGAGGAAAAAACCTACAGAACCATCTATGCTGCTCTCCTTCTAGCACTCCTTTTCGCCACAACCCCATCCTCATCGTCATCAATACTCGATCTAAAGAACGAGCTCTATCATAGCACAAAGACGGATGCAGAATCTCTGCTTCAATTGAAGAACACAATTCAGAAGGACCCGCGTGGAGTTCTAACCAACTGGAGGCTCGGAACAAACCCGTGCAACTGGTTTGGCGTGTCGTGCGCTCTGGGAAGAGTCAGAAATCTAAATCTTTGCGGCTGCAATCTGTCGGAAAACCTATCGCTCGATCCTCTACCATCTCTCACGGAGCTATCAGTCCTCAATCTCTCCAGAAATTCCTTCTCCATCAGCTCCTCCGGTTTAATTCACCTCCCCAACAGCCTGGAGGAGCTCGATCTCTCCTCCACGGGGCTTCACGGAATCATACCCGAGATTTTCCTCGGACTCTCCCACAACATGAGGGATGCCCATCTCCAGCATCAATTCTGGAAGCTCCTGCGAGCTCTTGCGGCATTTGGATCTCTAGGCAAATCACCTGAATGGCAGAATTCCGGCGTCCTTGTCCAAATGCGTCCACCTCAAAGTCCTGAACCTCTCTTGCAATGAATTATCGGGAGAAATTTCGGATTTCTTCGCAGAACTCCGGAACCTGGAGAGACTACATCTGTCCAGCAATCAGTTCACTGGATCAATCCCAGCTGGGCTGCGAAATGCCTGTGGATCCCTACTGCAACAGAAGCTCTCCAACAACAACATCTCCGGCTTGATACCGAACTCGTTCAGCAACTGCTTCTCTCTCCAGCAGCTCGACTTAGCTAACAACATCTCTGGTCCGATCCCAGAAGACGCTCTTCGAAATCTTACATCCCTCGAGATCTTATCGCTGGGAAATAACTTCATAACGGGGTCATTCCCAAGCTCCCTCTCTGCCTGTAAGTACTTGAAGATGGTGGACTTCAGCTCGAACAAACTCTCCGGTCTCTTGCCGCCAGATATCTGCCTGGGCGCTTCCTCCATCGAAGAAATACGTGCCCCGGATAATCTGATTGACGGCAAAATCCCATCGCGATGGTCAAGGTGCTCTCGGCTGAGGATGATCGATCTCAGTATAAACAACCTTGAAGGTATGATCCCTCCGGAGCTCGGTCTCCTTGCAAACCTGGAGCTGCTGATGCTTTGGTTCAACAGCCTCAGCGGCAGTATTCCGTCAGAACTAGGCCGGTGCTCGAGGTTAAAGAACCTGATCCTCAACAACAACTTCATTGAGGGCGACATCCCTTTGCAACTCTTCAACTGCAGCAACCTGGAGTGGATATCTTTCACACATAACCGGGGGAATCTCCAGAGAGTTAGGCCGCCTCGAGCCGTGCTGCAGCTGGCTAACAACAGCCTCACCGGCGAAATCCCATCGGAGCTCGGCAACTGCACCTGTCTAGTGTGGCTGGATCTCAATAGCAACCATCTAACCGGGAAGATCCCACCAGTCCTCGGACGACAGCTGGGTGCAGGGGCTCTCAGCGGCATTTTGTTGGATAACACTTTGGCATTTGTACAGAATGTGGGGAATTCATGCAAGGGCGTGGGTGGGAGGACTGCTGGAGTTCACCGGAATCCGGCCGGAGAGACTCCTCCAGGTCCCGACGCTCAAGTCGTGCGACTTCACCAAGCTCTACTCTGGCACCGCTCTAAGAGACTGGACGCATTACCAAACCCTCGAGTACCTCGACCTCTCCTACAATGAGCTGCGAGGGAGCATCCCCAAAGAGTTTGGGAATATGGCGGTTCTCCAGGTACTCGACCTCGCACACAACATGCTGTCCGGCGAGATACCGGTGACACTTGGTCGATTAAGAAATCTCGGCGTCTTTGATGTCTCACACAACAAGCTTCAAGGCGAGATCCCGGAGTCCTTCTCAAACCTCTCCTTCCTAGTTCAAATTGACTTGTCCGACAACAACCTCACGGGGCCGATACCGGGCCGTGGGCAGCTCAACACGCTGCCGGCGAGCCAGTACATCCATAACTTTGGTCTATGCGGGATCCCATTGCAACCTTGTGAGACAGCGAGTGAAATTCAGCTGCCACCAGATCTAGGCAGGCAGGCTAATCCAAAGCCATCAATGGCAGCAGCATGGCGTAATAGCATGTTGCTTGGGGGCCTGTCGTCAGTGGCGGTGATCTGTGTGGTGGTCCTGTTAGGAATTGCGTCAAGGGCTCTGCAGCAGGAGGCAGATGAGGCGAAGATGCTCGACAGGCTCCACGCTGCTGGCGCAGCAACAACTTGGAAGATCGAGAAGGAAAAGGAACCGCTCAGCATCAATGTTGCTACATTCCAACACCAGCTAAAGAAGCTGAAATTCTCTCAGCTGATTGAGGCAACCAACGGCTTTTCACTGCGAGCTTGATCGGAAATGGAGGGTTCGGAGAGGTCTCCAAGGCCACGCTCAAGGATGGTTCGACCGTGGCCATCAAGAAGTTGATCCATCTGAGTTACCAAGGGGAGCAGGAGTTCACTGCAGAGATGGAAACACTGGGAAAGATCAAGCACCGGAACCTGGTGCCACTGCTGGGCTACTGCAAGATAGGAGAGGAGCGGCTGCTGGTGTACGAATACATGAAGTTTGGGAGCCTCCAGGACATGTTGAATGCTGAGTGGCAAGTGCGGGAGGCGGCATTAAGCTGGGCGGAGCGAAAGAAGGTGTCAAGAGGGGCAGCAAAGGGACTGTGATTCTTGCACCACAGCTGCATCCCGCACATCATACTGAGGGATATGAAGTCAAGCAATGTGCTGCTCGACGAGGAGATGGAGGCGAGGGTGTCAGATTTCGGCATGGCAAGGCTCGTTAGCACGCTCGACACGCATCTGAGTGTGAGCACCCTTGCAGGTACGCCGGGATATGTTCCTCCTGAGTACTACCAGAGCTTCCGATGCACCGCCAAAGGGGACGTGTATTCATTTGGGGCGGTGTTGCTGGAAATTATCACTGGCCGCCGGCCGACGGACAAAGAGGATTTTGGGGATACCAACCTGGTGGGGTGGGTAAAGATGAGAGTGGAGGAGGGGAAGGGGAGGGAGGTTTTGGATGGGAAGCTTTCAGCCAGTGCCGTGAATGAGAGTGGGGAGGCAGTGGAGAAGGAGATGGGGAGATTTCTAGAGATTGCTTTGAAGTGCGTAGATGACTTGTCATCCAGGAGGCCAAGCATGCTGCAAGTGGTGGCCATGCTAAGGGAACTAGAAGATAAAGTTAAGAGAGAGACTGGAGCTCCGGAAACAACAAATTGAAGTTTTATGTAACTGATGGGTAAATAGTAAATAATAATACCACGACTACTTTGGTCATTTTTTGGAGCTCATCAATACTGAGGGAGCATTGGTCACAATTCTTTATCTAACAATTACAGTGTTTTTAAGAAGTATAAGGTTTGCATGCATGATATGATAAATAAATGTTCAATTATATCAATTCAAACCGTCCAAATCCGAAGCAGTGTCTGTGGATGCAATTTCATACAACTTTTAGAATTTTTATTTTTTCCATGAACACCACTTCAACAAAAAGTCAAATTTAAAGAGAAACTTCAAGCATCGTGAGTTCAACTGTTGGTTAATCATGCACATAAAAAAGAAAGAAGCTACACAGAATCACACAGTAAAATAAGACTGCGTGGTTCAACACAGATAAGTTCGCACGTCCACGGACAGCGGCATAGGTTTTTAAAATACGAGTTACAGAGAAGCAAAGGGATTAGAATTTATATAACTGCCGGAGTCTATATAGCACTCTAAAATACATACGAATTTACCAAAATAACTCACAAGCCATAGTAAACCTGAAAAATAAGTACCCTGGTTAACCTATTTTTAAAGGAAATAAACAGAAGGGGAATCAAAAGAAGACATTAAAACTCAAGACATATCAATACAAACGATGAAAACTGTAAATCCAGCAAGTATCATGCTTACAACGTAACAAAAAGAATTAAAGTACAAAAAGCTGCAATGTCGCACCTAAATGAAATTAATCTTATAGTTTAACCGTTCGTGCAAACATGCTACCTCTTTCACAAAGCATCCCTAGTTAGACATATAGATGGTACAAAATGCTCACCTGACTAGAACCTGGGTTCCTTCTGAAGAAAATTAAGTTGAATTTCTTTCATTATGTAAAAGCATTACTCGCACTTGATGGAGCGGTAAATGTGACGAACAAACAAGAGTGAGGCACGGAAACCTACAGTGCCAAGCATGAGGAAGAACCCATAGCAGATGCAGGCCATATAGCCAAAGAAGAAGGATGTCTGCATGAACCCTGACATGTCTGACCGAGCATAGTAGTAGTAGAAGCAATAAGCATAGATGAATAAACCATTAGATCCTCCACAGAGGAATGCCCTGCGTGTTAAAAGACAATACGAACGTGAGAATTTGAAATATTAAATAAACATTACTTCAAAAATCCTGAATTATTATATGAGAGCTCCCCTCTCATATCGAGTAGATGATGAAGAAGAATGTTTATTTGAAAATGTGGAACTAAATACGAGTAAAAATACAATGGCCCCTATGTGAGTTTTTAGTCTTCGGGTTTAACACTTCCCATCAAGTTGGAGCATATATATCAATCATTCCCAGATTGCACAAATATCCGGAAAAAAAGGAAAAGCCTAGTTTGGTGACGACACCGGCCAACTCTTTATTTGAAGAAACAAACGAAGTGCAAATTTACTTTTTGATAACTTCCTCTCTAATAGATGAAGTGACAATCAACTTCAATATGTTTTTTTTTCTTTTATGGAACACACAAATTTTAGACATATAAGATATCATTTTTATTATTGCAAAACATTGGTAGAGATAGTATTAGATTCCTCCTAAGTATTTTAGAAATGTTCTCAACCACTTCAACTCCCAAGCAATCTGGATCATACTTTTGTATTCAGCTTCGGTATTTGACCTGGATACTACTATTTGTTTTTTACTTCTTCATGTGACCTGAGAACTGACGTCTGGGATGCTGGAGTGGAAGGAGCGAGGACGGGTGGGGAGTCAGGTGTCATCGACAATAATGATATGGAAAGGGGGAAACTGGAGCTATCTGTTGATGCGCGGAAACGTCGCGGGGCACCAGCCAGCTAACACGGAGGGGGTGTTCGGTCTCACAAGCAAGGAGAGGAGGAGAGGAGGGAAGGAAGGAAGCCTCTGAGTGCTCGAGAGTGGAGCAAACGGCTTGTCAAAGAGGGTTGCGGGGATAGAGGAGAGGAGAAGTTTGATCAACAGAGCGGGTTGATCAAGAGAGGAAAAGGAGGTTGACCAGGAGCTGTCGAGCAGACGGCTAATGTGACGGCTGTGCTTGCAGGTTGGTTGCCGAGAAGAACTGAGCGGAGCAGAGAAGAAGCTTGCCGAGCAGAGGGCAAGGAGAAGGGGGAGCCGCTAGCAGCGACAACAACACACTTCACCCGCCGCGGCCTAAATGTCACTCTTGCGACGGGCTTTCCTTTAATTAATAGCGAGAGTTACAAGCTTACTAGTACACCTTCACAACAAAGTATTAAAGGGGTACAAGGAGAAGCTGGCGGCTAAGAGAGAAGAAAATGCCAGAAAGCAGAGAAGAGAAGCTGCCAGAGACTAAGTAAAAGAGTCTGCCAGCTGCTGGAGGACTGGGAAACTGAGTCTGCAGAGTCTGCTGGAAGGCTGATGACGGACTGCGCGGACTGCAAAACGGAGTCCGCAGGGTCTGCTGTCAGGACTTGCCTCCACCTTCTGGATCTCTCGAACCATACAGAATGAGAGGCACCAGGGGCTATTTATAGGCCCAGGGAAGTTCTTCTAGAAGCGGGGCCCAGTGACGTCAGCATGACGACCTGCGTGGACTCCGCGGACTGGAAATTTGCGTCCGCCACCTTGACCGACGAAGCAATCAGGAGACCCTGGAGAGAACGGCCACCCCCTCGCGGGCGACCTGGGCGGACTCCGGGAGGAGTCCGCCCGGCAGGCTGGAGGCCGCCCCCTAGCGGGCGGCCTGGACAGACTCCAGAGGGAGTCCGCCCGGCAGGCCGGAGGCCGCCCCCTAGCGGGCGGCTTGGGCAGACTCCAGGGGGAGTCCGCCCGGCTGGCCGGAGGCCGCCACCTAGCGGGCGGCCTGGGCGGACTCCAGGGGGAGTCCGCCCGGCAGGCCGGAGGCCGCCCCCTAGCGGGCGGCCTGGGCGGACTCCAAGGGGAGTCCGCCCGGCAGGCCGGAGGCCGCCCCCTAGCGGGCGGCCTGGGCGAACTCCAGGGGGAGTCCGCCCGGCAGGCCGGAGGCCGCCCCCTAGCGGGCGGCCGGGGCGGACTCCGGGAGGAGTCCGCCCGGCGGAAGCCGGGGCCGCCCCCTAGCGGGCGGCCTGGGCGGACTCCGGGAGGAGTCCGCCCGGCTAGCAGGCAGAGACCGCCCCGGGTGGGCGGCCTCGGCGGACGGCGGCAGGAGGCCGCCGCCCCTTGGGCAGCAGGGAGGCCTCCCCTGGTGGGAGGCCTCGGCGGACGGCGACAGGAGACCGCCGCCCCTTGGGCAGACTAGGAGGCCGCTCCTGGTGGTGCTGTTGGCGGACTCCTGCAAGGAAAAGCACTGCACGATTAGCGGACCTAACCGCATGTCTCGCGAGGGTGAGCCATGTGAATAGCCCGCCGTCCAGCAGGGCACGCGGTTGCTAGGAGACCTAGGCGGATATGGAAAACTGTCCGCCTACGCTGGGACTTGTCGCGATCGAAAGGGAGAATCTAAGGGTCGCGACTAGCCAGCTGGCCACCTTGGGAAGGATCGCCGATTTCTGGGTTAACACTATCCGTTCATAAGTTGGCGTCAGCAGTGAGGTATCTGGCAACGGAGTCTGAACAATAGGGAGTGATGAAACAAAGGTGGGAGGAGGAAAAGTGGTAGCGAGAGGAGAGATTTTGAAAGTAAGTCCCTCCATCCTTCGAAAAATGAGGTAGAATAAAAAATTGACGTTAGCGGCGACATATTAACGTTTGGAGATAGGGTCGAAACACTGAGCTGGAGAGTACCCCCGCGAAGTTATATTTGGTGGCACGAGCGGAGAGTTTATTGCGACCAAATGTAGGAGTGCGGATGAAAGAAGAACCAAACACACGTTGGGCAAGGGGAAAAGGTGTACCTGTCGGATATAGAAGAGAGAAAGAGTTAATGAGAAAACAAAAAAATGAGAACCGCTTGACCCTAATAGGAGCGAGGAACATTCATCTGACATAGGAGTGTTCAAGTAGCATCGAGGAGATGACGTTTTTTCTTTCTGCCACCTCATTTTATTAGGACGAATGAACACAACTTGTCCAGTAAATAATATCGTTGGAGGTGCAAAAAGATAAGAATTGTTGACTTATGTACTCCGTTGTATTATTGGTCCAAATAATTTTGAAAGGCAAGCCGAACTGAGTACAAATTTCATTATAATATTTGGAGAATACGAATATAAGTTCAGAGAGATCCTTCAAAAGATACACCCAAGAACATCTAGAGAAATCATCAATAAAAGTTGCAAAATACAGACTGCCTTTGCCAACAAACTTGGTGGGACTATGCTCCCAGATATCCAAATGGACGAGGTCAAAAGGGCAAACAAAACTTTTATGGAGTTTAGCAGGGAAAGTAGTACGATGATGTTTTACATACCGACAAACCTCAAAGTCTAAAGTGGAGTTAGTCTTGAAGGATGATAAGAGATGGGGGAGGAGACGGATCAGTAGATGACCAAGACGATATGTCATTGGAGCAGAGAAGTGGAGACGACAAATACAGAGAAAGCGAGTAGATCGTAGCAAGTGAAGGTCTTGAAAATAACAAGTAGAATAAAATGAGGCAAAGCATTGCAATTGTTGTGAAAAATCAATACCAGACAACAAATTGCAAGGAAACTTTGGGACAAATAGAGTGTCATCCAACTGGAGATGAGAGGAGATAGTCACAACTCCAGATCCATAAGTTGGAGCAGGAGAGCCTTCATCCACAAAGATTGATGATAATCGTTTATGCTGCTCAAGGTGAGAAAATAGGGAAAAGTTCTCAGTTATATGCTTGGTGACACCGGAGTTAATGAGCCACTTACAGAATAACAACATGCGCACTATTTAAAGAAGTGATAGTGGAGGCAAATTGCTTGAAGGCATTAATGAGAGCCTCAATATCAGCGAAAGAGAACCAGCAACAAGACACTGGTGGTGGATTGGGCGGCAAGGCAGACGGCTTAGGCGCGGTGGTGCTGACATGGGCCTGAGGAAGGAGGTGAGGGTGCTTCAGGAAGCATTTTTGTTGTCTGACAAAGTCAGCTGAGAAGAGTCGATACTGGAGAAATTTTGTACCGAGAGTTTGAACTTTTTGATACGCAGCATTGGGAGAGAGTGTTGGTCCAGCGAAGAGATCAAAATACAAAGTGTAGATGCGAGAGATTTTGACACCCTTGGAGTAAAGAGCCGCAAGATGATCCACACAGCCTTCGCAGAGTCGTCATGACAGATGATGGGTAAATGCATCAGAAACATTGTTTGCAAATCAGGTGCAAACAAGAGCATCATTGACATCTAAATCAGCATATGCGGGAGACACAAGGTCAGGAAGAGCATCAGTGAGATGATAACGTTTGCGTTGAGAGCACAAAAGGAGGGTGGAGGAGATACTCCAATCGGGATAATTTGGTCTGTCGTCACGAGATTTTCATAGGCACTGAAAATGATTGCGGGAGTAGAAATGTTAGCAGGAGTAGAAGGGAGTTAGCTCGCACAGGCATACAGGCAAATTCGGAGTTGTTGGAGAACTCACAGAGGGGTTGGCGAGTTCAAAGGAGCTAGAGAGAATGGTTGGGATGCATCAGGGAGCTGACGAGTTCAAAAGAGGAGCCAGCGAGCTTGCAGAAGGGTGGCAGTGAGCACAATGCTCGCAGGAAGTGTCGTAGGGGTGCAACATGTTGGGAGATCCCGCGGGAAGACATGACGGGAGTTCTTGCGTGGGTGCTGGAGTTCGCTAGAGCTTGACGAGATGAAACGATGAACTCTGCGTCAATAGTGTTCGTGGGTGCTAGTCGCTGGAGGTTGCTGATAGCTATAGTTTGCTAGAGAGAGGATGCACGAGAGGAGTGTTCACAAACAAGAGATATTTGTGCGCGAGGGGTTGTACCTATAAATATTCCATGATGTGGGGGGCTTAATTTGGTCAGATCCTGATTGATGGGAGAGCGTAGGATGACGAGCTCTGCTTGCTGAGTTGCGAGTTTAACCAGAGAAGATGTGAACAAGAGTGTGCGCGAGGTCACGGGCGGAGAAGTTGATCACGAAAGTTTTGGTCTGAGGCCGGGAGTGTTCAAGCGAAACCAGAATTATTTCGTGTGAGGCCGGGAGTGTTCACGTGAAACCGGAATGATTTTGTGCAAGGACGGGAGTATTCACGTGACAGAAGAGCAACGAGTGATATCGCTCTAATACCGAGTGAGAATTTCAAATATTAAATAAATCTTATTCCAAAAATCCTGAATTATTACATGGGAGTCTCCCTCTTTATACAAAGTAGAGGAGGAGGAAGAACGTATTTTTGGAGATGTGTGACTAAATACAAGGAAGAAAAATACAATGGGCCCCTATGTGAGCTTTTCAGCCTTGGCTTTAACAAAGAAAAAACAGGCTACATAATGAACTGTCCAGAAATGCAACATCTGTAAACTGAGAGCTAAATTGGCAATTGGTATTATTTGACAAATATTGGCTTATAACCTTTTACTATATAAAAAAGAAGCTAGTTTTAGTACATATTGGGGAATCCAATACATGCACATGAGAAACAGAGAGAAAGGTTGAGGGAGAGAGATGAGAGAGGGAAAGAGAGGGGAAAGAGCAGGATGTGAATACTTATAGTGGTATGTATACTAGCAAAAAAGTTGATGTAATAACAAAAACCAATTTCAAGAAAAAGAAAATATAAAAAAATGCAAACAAAGTGTTGATAAAACACTAGACAGTATGTCAAATAAAAACAAGACAATACAATTACATGAATACAAGCAAGAACGAAAGAATCTAGATAAGAAAATTAATTCACAGCCTAGCATACCTCCACCACCATTCATGGTCTTCTGCAGCAAGTTGAAAATACGTCATGGCAACGGTAATAAACGCGGTGACAATAAGAAGAATTATGAAAACCACGGAGAGAATACTGTAAATTGTGTATATTCTGTGCCCCCATACGCTGGCAAATATGTAGTACAGCTCGATGTATATAGCGCTGAAAGGTAAAAAACCAGCCATTGCCATCTGTGGTATAGTACTTCGATACCAGGGAAGAGGTGGGATTTCTCTAGGATATTTGGTAGTTCGGCAAGGAGCTTGGAACTCTGATTTGCCATTTTTTCCAGCAATCCCACCCAAAACAAGAAGAGGAGATGTTACCAGTGCCCAGATGAGAAAAATAACAACAATGGTACCAAATGGCAGTGCAGCAGTAGCATTATATGCAATAGCTACAGTATTTAGGAAACAGAATGTAAGGAACAGAGGCCCACAAAACAAAAATCCTGTCAAAAGCAGATTCCTAACCTGCCATGCATTTTGAAGTTATAAGTCATACTTTAGGCAACTTATGAGTTTGAATGCAGGAGTGTAAACAATTCAAGTTGAGTTCGAGCCTCCCCTAATGTAAGCTTGACCTGAGTTTAATTCTACGAATTCAAAGAGGTTCATTTCTATTATGAAAAGAGAAATACCAACCTAAAAAGTTGCGACAATAAAATTTTGAATAAAATCAGAAATTGGATGGGAGGTGAGAAATCAGTTGAAATAAGGAATATTCAGAAGTTTTTATAATGATTTTTAAATAAATTAAATTTTGACCATTTAATTCTCATATTTTTTACGTGTAACTTATATTAACATTTCACGAGATGATAGATGGTAGCTCAAAACTGACTTAAAGAGAGAAAAGTAATTCACCGCATACCCAGTTAGTTCCTTCCAGCTGAGAGTAAAAGGTAGTAGCAGTATAACCAGCAATGCCTGAAGTAAGTGCGTAAATAAGCACGAGTGCAGTAAATAGAGCTCCTCGATTGTAAGGGTAGAATACCCCCACCAATGCTAGGGCAAAAACAAAGATTGTACTGCCAAGACATATCATGGAAAAGAAAATTTGATGAATTTAGAATGACAATTGGGTATAGATATAGATAGTGTCAATGTGTTTGCGCTAACTAATATAAAAAGTTACAAAGAGTTTTCATAAGAAATTGTTTTTTTAATTAAATAAAATGCAGATGAGCATGATATGTGATAGATACTTACAGGGCAAATAGCTGGGTACCAGAACCAAGACTAGCAGCTAACAAAGACTTATTTTTAGGGAATCTAAAGATATCACCATGAACATACTTCCATCCCGTTTCTTCTTGGTCATCACCTGACTCCTCGTCATGAGCATACCTTGAAGAAAAATAGTATAAGGATTGTAACAGCCAAGATAGCATGAGAATGTCTTTTTCAAATACGGAACAAATACGAGGATATAATTGCACATAAGTCATGAGAAATTATATCAGTATATTGTAGGTGAAGGAACAGATGAAACCAAACACACAAGAAACTTATTCAGGGATCTGACTCTCTTATAGTTCAACAAGCCTAATTGCATTTTGTTAGAGAATATAAGATATAATGTAAAGGCCCATTAATTGGCTCATTTTATTCTCTCTTGTTTTAGTCTCTCATCTCTTGTATAAGACTCTTCTCCTCTCTTGTTTCCTATATATATATGTACTTATACTTGTTATTGATATCAAGAGAAGCACTCATAAGGTTGAGACCATTACTTTCTACATGGTATCAGAGGGATCCGGTCCCCTCCGGTGGTTAGACTTTTCTATTCGCCTACCTGCGGGTTCTCGCGGTCTCCCTCTTCCTTACCGCCTCGGTCTCCTACCCGCGGTCCTGTTTCCTCTTCTCGCGACTACCGCGGTCTCGGTTTCTACCCGCTTCTAGATCCGTGACTACACCTTCCTTCCCCACCTCCTTCTCCTCCTCTCCTTTTACAGTCCTCTACTCTTACCATCGTGGGCCCTCTCTTGTTTTTACTCGCCGTAGCTTGATCGGCCTTTCCTTCTTCTCCGCCCGGTCTTCCCTTCCCGCGGCTTGTCTCTCTGCTTCCGCTCTTGTCTCCTCGCTGCAGCCTCGCCTGCTTGCGCGGTTTTTCTCATCTGCTTCTCCTTCTCGCTGCGATCTCTCTGGTCGCTTCGGCCTCTTATCTCCCCTTCGGCTCCGTCTCTGATCGCGGCCTAGTTCTTGCCGCTGGTGTGTTATCACCGTGACCGAGCGGCTACTTTCCTACTCGCCTCTGCCGACTTGCTTTCTCTTTGCCGACCTCTTTCCTTAGCCGTCCGGCTTCTTCTGTTCGCCGCGGCTTGTGTTCTCTGCTCACTACTTGTCGTGTGTTGGTGTCCGCTGCTGGCTCTCGCGGCATGTTACTGTCATATTTTAGGGCGCTCATCTTGCTCTTCTGGTCGTCGTCGCACAACGGTGCGCGATCTGCTTCTCGCTGCGGCCTACTTCTTCTCGCGGTGGCCGAATTCTTCTCGCTGCGGCCTGGTGCTTCTCGTTGCGGCCTGGTGCTTCTCGCTGCGGCCTGGTGCTTCTCGCTGCGGCCTGGTGCTTCTGGTTTCAGCCTTGTTCTTCTCGCTGCGGCCTGTTCGTCTCGCTGCGGACCGGACCTTGTTGCGGCCTGGTTCTCCAGCTGCGGATTGGTACTCCTGCTGCGGCATCTGCGACGACATATCTCTTAAGATGTGTGCCCCTTCAGCACCACCCCGCCATCCGACCGCAATTGTTGCTTTGCACGCTGACATCCAGACACATCAAGCGCTGATCGCCCCATCACCGGGCTCGGTTGTGTCTATCTCTGATGACGGGATTTCATGTCTTGTACACAGTTCCTGATGGATTTTGGACTCCGGAGCGACACCCCACATTACTTCACTACGACCTCCGCACTACTTGGCCTCTGAGCATCCTAAGTTCATAACCGTCGCAAATGGGGATACCACCCCCGTCTCTGGATCCGCTGACATCCTCCTTACACCCTCTATTACTCTTTGATCTGTGTTTCATGTTCCTGGCTCTACTTTTAATTTTCTCTCTATTAGTCGTCTCATTCACGACCTTAACTGCGAGATAACTTTCTCTTCAACCTCTTGTGTTGTGCAGGATCTCAAGACGCGGAACATCCTCGGTACTAAGAAGCTGTCCAATGGGCTCTACATCTTCGTTTACTCTTCTCCCACCGCTCTCTCCACCATCTCTTCGGTTGACTGGCATCGTCGTCTTGGGCATGCTCCTCTTCCAATTCTCCATAAAGCTCTTTCGGATGTTTCCCTTTCTGAATTTTGGTGTGAATCTTACATTTATGGCAAACAACATCGTGTCTCGTTTAACTCTCCTAGTACTCGGTGTGATGCCCCATTTTCCTTAGTCCATTCTGATATTTGGGGCCATATAAGCTCCCTAGTGTTTTTGGTTATCGGTATTTTGTTACATTTATTGATGACTACTCACGTGTTACCTGGTTGTATTTACTTCGGGATCGTACTGAACTCCCCTTGACTTTCTATTCCTTTCTGGTGGAGACTCGTACTCAGTTTTCTACTTGCGTGAAAATTCTCCGTACTGATAATGCGCGTGAGTATACGGGCCGCACCTTCTCTAATATCTGCACAGAGTTTGGTATTGCTCATCAGACCTCGTGTGCATATACTCCTCAACAGAACGGCGTCGCTAAGCGGAAGATTCAACATCTTCTCGATGTCTCCCGGTCTATCATGCTTCAGATGCAGGTTCCACCTCTCTATTGAAACTTTGTCGTCTCTACTGCATGTCATCTCATCAATCGCATGCCTTCATCCAATTGAACTTGGTGGCTCCTGTCACTCTCCTCTTTCCTTCCAAGGCTCTGTTCTCTCTCACGCCCAGAGTCTTTGGATGCACGTGTTATGTTCATAACCTGGCTCCGCCCACTGACAAATTCGCTCCACATGCAACGAAGTTGATGTTTGTTGGCTACTCCCGCACCCAAAAAGGATATGTTTGTTATTCTCCTGCCGACGGTAAACTAATCATCTCTGTTGATGTCACTTTTTGTTAGGATCAACCCTTTCATACCATCTCTACAGATTCTTTTTTTCATCCCCCTATAATTCGGCCCGTGGTCCCCGTCACGTCTCCTCTTCCCCCTCTCCTTCCAACACCTACCCCACCCCCCACCCCCCACCCCCACCCCCCCGCCCATCCGCCCTACACCGCCTCTCATTCGTGTGTACTCTCGTCGCCCTCCCAATTCTAATGCCCTGTTGCGGCCTCCCTCTACCGATGTGATTCTGTGGCCTGCTGCTCCGGTGTACCTCCACAGCTCATCCTATGGTGAATTATATCTCTCTACATCGCCTGTCCCCGACCCTTCACACCTTTGCTATTTCATTATCCTCTATTTTTGTTCCTACTTCTGTGCAGGAGGTTTTGCAACATCCGGGTTGGCGTGCTGCCATGGACGAAGAAATGCGCGCCTTTTGAGCTAATCAGACATGGGTTCTGGTTACTTTACCACCTGGTCAGACTACAGTCAGTTGCAAATGGTTTTTTGTCATCAAGCATGCTTCTGATGGGACAGTTAACCGTCTTAAGGCACGACTGGTGGCTCGTGGCTTTACTCAACAACACGGTCTCGACTATGAGGAGACTTTCTCTCCGGTCGCCAAGCTCAACACGGTTCGTGTCCTTCTCTCTGTAGTTGTGCATCGTCGGTGGCCCCTGCACCAACTCGATATCAAGAATGTGTTTCTCAATGACGATCTACAAGAAACAGTCTATATGCAACAACCTCCCGGGTTTGAGACCATGGGGGAGTCCAGAGTTTGTCATCTTAAGAAGTCTATCTATGGTCTCAAACAATCCCCTCGGTCATAGTTCGATAAGTTCAGTAAGGTTGTTCAGGCAGTTGGTTTTAGTCGGAGTTCGGCAGACTTCTCTCTGTTCACTCGACATAGAACAACATGCACGATTCTTCTTTTGGTATATGTTGACGACATCCTAATCACAGGCGATGATTCAAAAGGAATAATAGAGGTCAAACAACACCTTAGTTCCGTTTTTCAAACAAAAGATTTGAGAAACTTTCGATACTTCCATGACCATGAAATCGCAAGACGTCATGATGGACTTGTCCTATCCCAACGGAAGTACTGCCTTGACCTTCTCCGTGATGTTGGCTACTCTGGGTGTAAACCTGTGGAAACACCGATGGATGCAAATCACAAGTTATGTGCCCATGGGTCTGACTCTGATGGTCTGCTTTCAAACCCTGAGTATTATCTACATCTTGTGGAAAAACTGATATATCTGACAGTTACAAGACCTGATATCTCATTTGTTGTCTGAGTAGTCAGTCGGTATATGCATGCTCCTCAAGGCTCTCATTTACAAGCAGTGGAACGAATCCTCAGATATTTGAAGACTGCTCCTAGACAAGGGTTGGTATATAAAACATCCTCTTCTCTATCTCTTTTTGCATATTCCGATGCGGACTATGCGGGCTCCTTGGATGATCGACGCTCTACTATGAGTTTTTGTACCTACTTTGGAGGGAACCTTATTACTTGGCGCAACAAGAAACAATCTGTTGTTGCTCGCTTTTCTGCTGAAGCTGAGTATCGTGCAATGACCACTGTTGTTTCTGAACTCACCTGGCTGGAGGCTATTCTTGGTGATCTAGGAGTCACTTTATCCTCGCCAGCAGTTCTGCTTTGTGATAGTCAGGCCGCAATCCATATTGCGAAGAACCCAGTATTTCATGAACGGACCAAACACATTGAAGTTGATTGTCACTTCATCCGTGAAAAGGTTCAGTTAAAGAAGTTAGAGCTAGAGCATGTTCCCGCTTCTAAGCAAGTTGCTGACATTCTCACCAAGGCATTGCCTCGGCATTTGTACCATCAGTTCTTATCTCAGCTTGGTGCCTACGACTTGTATGCTCCAGCTTGCGGGGGAGTGTTAGAGAATATAGGATATAATGTAAAGGCCCATTAATTTGGCTCATTTTATTCTCTCATGCTTTAAACTCTCATCTCTTGTATAAGACTCTTCTCCTCTCTTCTTTCTTATATATATGTACTCATACTTGTTATTGATATCAAGAGAAGCACTCATAAGGTTGAGACCATTACTTTCTACACATTTTAAAAAACTAGTTGATGTTACTATCAGCACAGACTGAATGAAAAAGATTAGATAAAGATATATGAGAAGTTTATACAAGTATTAGCCAGCCACTCACTTCCAGTATTTGTCAGCCAATGAAGAACAAGTTTTTTTTAGTTGGGGTCATCTCATGCCATATGTTCCTTAAGGGACCTCGCCATTCCCATCCTAGGCTTGACCCTTTCGCCATTTCTCGATCAGAGTGGCTTTCCTCTTAATGTCGCTGTCAATGGGTACACCGATGTGGCTTGGTTGGACATTTTGTGGGACTTGATTTGCTTTATACTTTGCTTTCATTGAATGACAACCATGGTAGTTGCTATCAATTCAGTTATTTTCCAAATAGCATGTATAGTATTGGTGTTAGTATGTATTCTTTGATAATGTTGTGTTTTTTTATGTTCTTCCCGGTAATTGTAATTTGACGGTCTTTATTGATGTTTGCAGTTTGATTAATTAGCTATGTCCTTGGTTTCTAACACAAAAAAAGGTTAGGGTAATGTTGGATGACATTCAATTATAAAACAAACGTCAAAACAAAAAAAAACAAGGATTCATTGTGAGGTATGGGATATGAGATAATTATGCGGGAGAATCTATTACTTGGATTTTATTTTGTAGTGACTAGCTTTGCAATAGTAAACGATTTGAAGAAACAAGATGAAGATTTACTAATTTTTAAAAGTGGAGTTATCATAGCAATTCTCACAGACAGACATTTGTTTTCCTTAGAAAGGAAGGGAAAGTGATGGCACTCCACGCCCGACACAGGTCTATTTCGGCAGGAGCGGTGAACCATTACCCGTTCGGGCGATCCGAGTCCACGGTTGCACCCGGACGGTCGTTCCGAGTCCTTTTTGTTGAGAGAGCTCAAAACTTGTATGTATTGCTTGTGTATGTAAATACAAGGAGAGAATACAAATATATAGGAAGAGGAAGAGAGAAGAAAATCCTATACAAGACGTGGGACTAAAGGAGGAGAGAAGATAAAACAATAAATGGGTCCAATAATGAGCCCTTTACATGGGCTATTTTAACACTCCCCCGCAAGCTGGAGCGTACAAATCGTATGCGCCAAGCTTGGACAAGCACTGATAGAATAATGTCTTGGAAAGAGCCTTTGTGAAGACATCTGCAACTTGTTCCGATCCTGGGACATGCTTTAAGTCAAGCTTCTTCATTTGAACCTTTTCCCGGATGAAGTGACAATCGACCTCAATATGCTTCGTCCTTTCGTGAAAGACCGGGTTCTTTGCGATGTGTATGGCGGCTTGACTATCACAAAGGAGAAGAGCCGGTGATGGTAATTTTACACCCAGATCAGTAAGAAGACTCTCAAGCCATGTTAATTCTGATACAATCGATGTCATTGCCCGGTACTCTGCCTCAGCTGAAGAGCGAGCAACGACCTCTTGTTTCTTACTTCGTCAAGTTACAAGATGTCCTCCAAGGTAAGTGCAAAAACCACTCGTAGATCGCCGGTCATCGAGAGAGCCAGCGTAGTCGGCATCCGAATATGCCACCAATGTTGGAGCAGAAGAGGAGGTCCTGTAGACAAGTCCCTGACCAGGAGAGGTTTTCAGATACCTGAGAATTCGTTCCACTGCTTGAAGATGAGATTTTCGAGGAGAGTGCATGTATCTGCTGACAAGACCAACAACAAAGAAGATATCCGGTCTGGTAACCGTGAGATATATCAGTTTTCCAACAAGACGTCGATAATATTCAGGATTCTGAAGAAGGAGATCGGAGTCAGAGGCCTGGGCACACAGTTTGTGGTTCACATCCATAGGAGTATCACCGGGCTTGCATCCAGACAGACCCGCATCATGAAGAAGGTCAAGACAATATTTTCGTTGAGAGAGAGTGAGCCCATCTGACCTTCTGGCAATCTCAAGGCCCAAAAAATAGCGAAGGGGTCCCAAATCCTTGGTCTGGAAGACTGAGTTTAGATGAACTTTGACTGCCTATATCCCTTGAGAGTCATCTCCAGTAATGATAATATCATCGACGTAAACTAACAGAATAACCGTTCCTGTTGGGTGGTGATGAGTAAAGAGCGAGAAGTCGGCCGAGCTCCGAGTGAAGCCAATCGCACGGAGGACCTTGCTGAATTTTTCAAACCATGCCCGCGGAGATTGTTTGAGACCATATAGAGCCTTTTTAAGATGGCAGACCTGAGACTACCCCATAGTCTCAAACCCGGGTGGTTGCTGCATGTAGACAGTTTCTTGGAGGTCCCCATTCAAGAAGACATTCTTGATATCCAGCTGAAAGAGAGGCCACTGGTGATGGACAGCAACATAGATGAGGACACGAACACTATTAAGCTTGGCCACCGGAGAGAACGTTTCCTCATAATCGAGCCCCTCCTGTTGAGTGAAACCGCGAGCCACAAGACGGGCCTTTAGACGGTCAATTGTCCCATCGGCAGCATGTTTGATGACAAAGACCCATTTGCACCCAACTGGTTTCTGGCCCGGGGGAAGGGGAACAACAGACCAGGTCTGGTTAGACCAGAGAGTAGACATTTTTTCCTCCATGGCTGCTCGTCAGTCGGGATGTTGAAGCGCCTCCTGCACAGAATTAGGAATAGCAACCGAAGAGAGAGAAGTAGCCAATGTGCGTAAATGGGGAGAGAGGCGATGAAAAGAGACGGAGTTGGCCAGCGGATGAGCAGTGGAAGGCGATACCTGATCAGTCGGATGCAGAGTATCCATGGTAGAGACCGACGGCAGAGGGGCAACGGAAGGGGTAGAGTGACGAGTGTAGACACGGATAACGGGTGGTTTGGAGGGAACGACAGGCGGTGTAGAGGGAATGACAGGCAGTGGAGGAGTGGTAGGAATGACCGGGCGGGGAATGGATGGAGGTGTAGGTGGGCGATGGTCAGGTAAGGGAGCAGAAAAGAATGGTTGATCCTCGCGGAAAGTGACATCAGCAGAAACAGAGATCTTGCGTGTAGCAGGAGAGTAACAGACATACCCATTTTGGGTGCGAGAATAACCAACAAAGATATGTTTGGCGGCCCGGGGATCCAACTTATCCGATGAAGGCCCCAAACGGTGGACATAACATAGGCTACCAAACACACGAGGTGGGAGAGGAAAGGCTGTAGCGGAGGGAAAGAGGATGCTGAACGGAGTAGAGTAGTTGAGAATAGAGGAAGGGAGACGGTTGATGAGAAAACAGGCGGTCGAGACCGCAAAATTCAAATACGGTTTAGGGACATGCATTTGAAGCATGAGAGAACGGGCAACATCGAGTAAGTGGCGATTCCTGCGTTCGGCAACACCGTTTTGTTGCGGCGTGTAAGCGCAGGAAGTTTGATGTAGAATCCCAAACTCGGAACATAAAGCAGTAAATTCGTGACTAGTGTACTCACGAGCATTGTCAGTGCGTAGCACTTTGATGGTCTTGTGGAATTGCGTACGGGTTTCGAGGACAAATGCCCGAAAGACACGAGGAAGCTCTGAGCGATCACAAAGTATAGACAGGTAGTGCGAGAGTGATCATCAATAAACGTGATAAAATACCGGAAACCGGAAATACTAGAAATTTTAAATGGTCCCCAAATATCCGAATGGACTAAATCAAAAGGAGCAGCGCTCCGAGTACAATGCGAAAAAAAAGATGAACTAGGCTGCTTGCCGAGGATGCAGGAATCACACTGAAAGGGGGTAAGCGAGACATCCGGGAGAGCCCGCCGGAGGACCGGTAGAGGAGCATGCCCAAGACGACAATGCCAATCTGTGGAAGAAATGGAGGAGAGGATGTTGGGAGAGTCGTCGAGAAAGTAGAGCCCGTTCCGCAGCCGGCCTTTACCAATGGTAGTCTGCGTCCGCCGATCCTGTATAACAAAAGAAGAGGAAGTGAATATAACAGAACAATGCAAATCAGAAGTAAGCCGTCCAACAGAAAGTAAATTGAACGGAGAACTCGGGACGTGAAGAGCCGAGCGAAGGGAGATGGAGGAGGTGAGAGGAAGATCTGCCGAGCCGGAGACGGGAACAGTGGCTCCATTGACCACAGTAATAGACTGTGGATAAGGGGAATTCAGGTACTGGGCAGGGCGATGTGGAGTAATGTGATGAGTAGCGCCAGAATCCACAATCCAGCCCAAGCCGGTGGAGAGACAAGAGGTACCTGTGTTGGAGACGGAGGCAGATGGGGGATGGAGCAAGCCCTGGAGATGCTGGAGCTGAAGACGGACACTTTCAAGATCAGGAGGACCAGCATCGGGAGCAACAGAAGCCGCCGGGCGAGGAGGATAGCCAACTTTCTTGTAACAGGTTGCCTCGAGATGACCGTCTTTGTCACAGAAGGAACACTTCGGCCGACCCCGGCCACCACGACCACGGTCGCGAGAGCCTGAACGACCCCCCCCCCCCCCCCCCCCCCCGAGTAGGAGGAGGAGGGAAGGGTAGAAGCGGAGGTGCCTGCTGAAGAAGGGCCGGAGGAGCCGTAGTATCTGGAGGAGGTGGTACTCGGAGAATCATAGAGCACACATCAGAAAAAGATGGTGTGGTAGAGGACGCCAGGACCTGAGCACGAATGCTCTGAAGGTGAGGGGGAAGACAGGCCATAAGGATGGCAGTACAGGCGGCTTCCTTCTGAGCGCGCTGAGCAAGAGCATCATTGGTAAACGGCTGATGCTGGAGCCAGGCTTCAGCAAGAGTCTTCGCACGAGCAACAAAGGAGGACATATCGGAAGCCCCTCCAGCGTCAAGAGTAAAGAGGTCAGTGAGGATGTCGTAGAGATGCTGGAGGCTGTCCCGGCCAGAATATAAGGAGTGTAGCTTAGTCCACATATCTTTGACAGTCTCATGATACATAACCATTTGATATGGTTCACCATCCAAAGAATTCAAGATCCAGGTCTGAACTCGGCCATCATTGCGGAGCCAGTCATCGGTAGGAAGGGTGGGTGGAGCCTGAGTAAGGTGAGGGAGAAGACCCTTGGCCTGAAGAACCCGTCGAACTGAATGGACCCAAGGAATGAAGTTCTTCTTGCCAGAAAGAGAAATGGTAGTGATGCGCAGTGTAACATCCCATTTCCAACTAGACCCCTAAGAGTGGTTTTGGCCATGACTAGGTCATGACAAAACCCTAGGAAGCCAGAAATGGGCCAAGAGATAGGAGGCCAAGGTAGGGATCACCATGGTCTGCAAATAGTAGAATTTTGAACAATGGTTTAGAATGACAATGGGGCTTCACCATGGCCCCAAGACCCTACCACAACACTCCCAAACATTTTGGGAGACCCATTAGAGCCAAAAGGACCCATTAGGGCCAACCCAAGAGGCCCAGTTGACCAAGGTCAACCCTAGCCCTGAATGGGTCAACCTAGCCTACTTAGGGCCAATTGACCCACTCCTAGTCTAGAGGACCCCACCTATGCCCTCCTAACCCCTAAGTGAGGTCAATGGGTCACTAAGGACACATTGGGGTCAGCCCTAGAGGCCAGGTTGACCCAAGTCAACTCAAGCCCTAATCTGGTCAAAGTACCCTTACTAAGGGTATGTGACCTCCAAAGTGCAGGGTAACCCTACATAACCCTACCTAGACCCTAAGGGAAGTCAATGGGTCACCAAGGATCCATAGGGGTGAACCCTAATGGTCATGTTGACCCAAGTCAACTCTAGCCCTAAAATGGTCAAAGTGACCTTACCAAGGGTCAAGTGACCTTTAAGGTGCCAAGTCAACCCTACCCAACCCTACATAGACCTTAGGGGAGGCCAATGAATCACCCAGGACCCAATGGGGTCAACCTAGATGGTCAAACTGACCAAGTCAACCCTCATTGAGGGTCAAGTCAACTTAGCCCAAAAAGGGCTAACCCAAGCTCAAGCCACTTCTCCCTTAGGCTAAACCCATTCCCATGACCATCATAATCCAGTGGGCTGCCTTTAGCTTGTGAGGTTGACTAGTCAACCAGAGGTGACTAGGAGAGAGAAAAGAGCTCCTCTCCATGATAATGGAGGAGAGAGAAAATGGGGAAGAGGAAAGGGAAGAGAGAAGCCGGCCAAGGAAGGCCAACAGCCACCAGTTATGGCTGTAATCAACTCCTCTAGGGGAGAGGAGTTGATTCCAGCCGTTTCCCGGCCACCAAGGGGTGGGTTCAGCCCCCCCTCCACACAACCCGAGCCACACCTTTAATGGTGTTAATGGCTATTGAAGAACCAGCCTCTCCTCTCCCCCATTTGCCATTTAAACACCTTCAGGGAGCCGAGGGGATCATTTTGGAGCGTTTACCTGGAGGAGACGAGCCATTCCACTGTGCAGTTGCAGAAGCCGAGCGCCGCCGCCGTCGTCAATGGCATCCCGCCGCTCCTCTCGCATCCAGGCCGCCAGGAAGGTCCTCCTCCTTCTCTTTTCTCATGGGTAGATCTTAGGTTTCATTAGGGCCAAGGTTCGGGCACAATTGAGCCCGATCCAACTCGCAAAATTCATGCCTTTCGGCCGAGAATTTATTTGGTTGGATCGCCGGAATCCGCCCCTCCGGCGGCTGTGCCGCCATCTGGCGATAGCCACCACCTCAACGGAGGTGATGGTGGCGGTGGTCGGCCGGGGAAGGGACTGGGTGGCCGGCGGCAGACGCTTGAAGTCGGCACAGGAAGAAGCGATCCTGGCCGTTGGCTCATCGGGGACGATGACCCAGCGCCGTCGATCTGCGCCAAGATTCGCGCGGCATCAAATCAAATACTTTAGGATTTAAATAAAAATCATTTCATTTCTGTCACACTAGATGTATTTAATGTATTTAATTTTTAAAAATACTTAGGGACCCTGAATGGAAATCTGCCCAACATGAAAATTGTAGCTTAGGGTGTCTAGTTTGTAGCAAAAATTGCTTGGACCCTTTTGGGCCACTGGTTAGACCAGGGTACCCTTTTTGGGAGGACCTATACCTAGGCCTAAACAGAGATTATTTTTGGTGCCCACACTTCATTCCTTGTCCAAACAAGTTGAAATTTGGGCAGTGAGAAAGTCTTAGCCATACCTAGAACCTGTCCAAAATTTAGAATTTTTGGAGAATATTTTTCTATAGTTTTTAGGAAAATTTAATAAATCATGATTAATTTAATTATGTGACCTAATTGATTTAAAACTCCCCCAAATTTTGGTGGGTGGTCTTAGATGTCATGATAGGTATAGGGTTAAAACTTTAGCTCATTTGGAGATGTTTAGGATAGGTAATTTACCCACCCTATATATGACCTTATAAGGGTATTTTGGTCAAAAGCCACTATTTGATGATTGAGTGGCCAAATTCCCTCATCAGAGGCTGAAATTTTGGCCACTGATATAACTTGACTTTTTACACTCACTTATGGAGTTCGGAGTGGATTGGACTAGGGTAGCCCTAGAATTTTAGGGTAGGCCCTTTAGGGTAAATTTCTAGGGTTTGAAGAAATTGGGGTCAAAAGACCTTGGATGGACTTGAAACTTGGGAATGATGTCCATAGGGTTACTATGGTCCTGTGGTTAAAATTTTAGGGCATTTGGAAGACTTAAAACCCCTTAAATCCATAACCCTAGTTTAGGGCACTAGCTTGAAATCATAAGATCTGATACCAAAACTTTCTGAAAAGGCCTGAGTCTTTGAATGGGTAGTTGCTTAGGGTATATATATCTCTGGAAATTTTATAATAAATTTTGGATGAATATTTTTGGTACTTTATTCACAAAGTCATGTTTTACAATTTTCACTTAGGAATTTTTGGAGAAAGATATACTTGATTAAACCTGATGAAACTTAGCAAGGGGGCTTGTAATCATGGTACCCATCTCTGTAAATTTTTATGAAATTTTTGAAGAATGATACTTAGTAGTTGCTTCTTTAATTATTTAATTCTATGGAACTTTGGTAAATTTAATAATGACATTTAGATTGTCTGAAAAATTTTAATTTCTTCATCATGATATTTCTAGATCCTTATGAAGCCCTAGTAATTTTTACATAATTATTGGAGACATATTTGTGGCACTTCCTTCATTATATTTGATTTTAGGAATTATTTTTAATAAATCCTTGAGAGGTCAAGAACTATCTGGAAAATTATGAAAATTGGCAACCAATAATATTTCTCTGTTATTTAGTAAATACAAATTTTAGGAGGCCATTACCAGAGAAAATCTTATGGTTCATGTTCAAATTGACTATGGCCTAGTTTTTGAGGAAAATTCAATAAATAGTAGATTAATTGGGAAAAATATGATTTTCTGAATTTAGACTATATCTATCATAATAGACCTCTAATAATTATCATAAGTGTACTGGATGAGTATTTCATGTACTTCCCTTTTTACGGGTCATGTAGCTTAAGTGGTCTGCATATAGCAAAACTGCAGGATTTCATTTAGATGTGAATTAGGGCCATTATGATGGGTCCTGATGGATTGTTACAAGGACAAGTGGAATGGGCTGCGTCTTGAGAAGATGAGTGAGTAAGGTGTGGATCTGTCTAGGGTTATAGACGTTTGGGTCCGACGAAAGATCGTCCTACCCCAGGGAGAGTGGAGTCAAATTACCCTAGGATTAGCATATCGAAATGTGAGAAAATAAAGGGTAAGGGAATCAACCAATAATAAAATAAGTACCTTGCGAAAGGGAACGCTGGGCGTAATCCCAACATAGTTCCTAGTGCCCCTTGAGAGCCCTTCACGGGGAATACCGGGGGCAGTCCTGGGTTAACGTAAACTGTTTAACAAGCTGAAAAGAGTAACTTAGTAATTAGGGTTGCACATTTCACAACACTGATGGCACCAGAGGTTGGATAGGAGCTTCGGCTCGGATGGTTAAAAGGCGGACTCTGGGTCCGGGGAGCTTCGGCTCGATTGCTTGAGTCGGACGTGTTGGTCCGGGGAGCTTCGGCTCGATTCTTGACTACGCTAATTTGCATGTGCATAACAGGAAAGGAAATTAAGGTGGTGGGTCTTCGGTATTGGAGGGTCGATGCACCGACACCAATACGTTGACTCGGCAAGTGTGGTTAGCACTTCGCCAACAGAAGTCCGGTGCGCCAGCCGGCAAGAGTACGCAGGAGTCCGCTTCGTGCACCAAGCGTTGAGGCGTACGATAGGTCTGACCGGTAGTGCCTTACTGGTTTAGAGGTGGGCGAGGCCCAACCCACCGCTTCCGTCTGCCACTACGGAGGTATCCTGGGAGGTTACGGCTCCAGAAAGGGGGAACTAAAGGTCTGTGTGCACAGAGTCGGGTGTGTGTGTTGCACTTGCATGTCCATCATACCCACTTGCATGTCATGGCATAATCGTTACCTTTAACCTTGACACCTAAAGTATAAGTGGAATGGGACGCTTATACCTTAGGACCTGCTAAACGACCCCTTAGTCTATAAGCTTGTGTGGGCAAGTTTATAAATTAAGGTTAATTTTGATATATTTAGTTACTGCTGTTTGACCACCGACACCCCAGCGTATAAATCGGTATGAGACTTTTTATACGATGGGAGCCTTGCAAAAGACCCCTTGGCTTATGTGTTTTTCACATAAGTGAAGGTTACATTTCATATTACAGCTTATCGTCTTTATATACCATAGAACTTGCTAGAATAGGACCGCTGCCATCTGCTTTTGATATTCTCCACCTTCAAGTCCTCCCCTTTCTTCATCTCCGCTCGGTGCCTAGGAGCCGTGGGGGAAGGGGTGGGGGATGATAGGACTTAGTCTTTTAGACTAACGGTTTTCGAACCGCATCATTTAGGGGATCGCGGAGACCAGCATGGAGGAGCAGCCCCAGAGACCGGTGCGCTTGGAGGTGGGGCAGTCTAGCTCCGGAGTTCACACAGCCGGGACCGTGAGTCTCGACCCTGAGCAGTTTTCTACTTTTGTTTCTGCATGAGAGATCTTGTAGTGAGGATTTGATGTACCGGGCATAAGCCTGTTTTGCTACTCTGATGTTATTTTCTGTGGACACTCCCTTCGTGGAGTTATATTTATTATGTCATGTGATTCTCTGTGGACAGATAACTTCCATTTCCTTCATTATTTTGCTACTTTTATGTGATCGAGATGGCCGGCAGAATCGGCGCTTTGTGGTGATGACTCTTCAGGGCGTGAAGGAGTCACCGCAAAACGGCGGTTCTGGGCCTAAGACCCCGGTGTTCAAAAAAAAAAAAAAGGGGGGGGGGGTCTTACAAGTGGTATCAAAGCAGACCTCGATCGAAAAGTAGCCGTCCACAACCCTGGGTCACCCCCGCGCGGGTTTAGTTTGGGGACAAACTAAGCAGCGGAAGCAGTGGTGTGCCCATATGGGGGGAATCACATGTAAATTGTCCACTATCATTTTGCATTGAGTCGATTACCTACTGATGTAGTTCGTTTTGCAGCCCTCAGCTCAGCCCACCCCACAAGGTGGAGCTCAGCAGACTCCAGACATTGCACCACCTCCCATGGCCCCCACACCTTTCCTCCAGTCAGACATGGGGCAGACCCTTACAGCTATCCTTGAGGCCTTCCGGGCTCAGCAAGCCCCAGCCCAGCAGCCAAACCCAGGGGCCAACTGGATGAGCACCTTCCGAGGACTCTCTCCCCCATCTTACTTAGGGACAGAGTCGGCAGTACGGACAGAGGAGTGGCTGGATGTGATGTACGAGATGTTGACTGGGATACGATGCCCTTGGGAGGAGAGGGTGGCCCTAGTGGTATCTTGCTTGGAGTCACATGCCAAGCGGTGGTGGAAGACGCTGTTGGACACGACTTTTGCTGATAGAGAGATTGCAGAAATCACTTGGGAAGAGTTCAGGGCCACGCTGCTGGAGCACTTTGTTCCTCAGTCGGCCAGGGACGAGTTGGAGGAGCGATTCTTGCAGCTGAGGCAGGGCACCAGGACAGTGGTGGAGTACCACCGAGAGTTCGATCATTTGGCCCGATACGCGGGCTCCTATCAGCTGGATGAAGCAGGTTACGTCAAGAGGTTTTATAAGGGCCTAAAAGAGGAGTTGAGGGAGGCCCTGCTTTTTGTCTCTGACGGGCCCATCTCCCGGATTTTGGAGATGGCGAAGAGGATTGAGGCCGACTGGCACACCACTCGGGGCCGGAAACGGCAAGCGGAGGACCAGGGCCGGAGGGCCCGAAATGATCAGCGGCGAGGCACCGTACCAGATGGAAGAAGGGCAGAGGAGCAGCCTCGTCAGGAGTTGAGGCAGGAGCCGAGAGAGCAGGTGGTCTTGGCCCCTCAACCTCTCCGGATCCAGGAGATGCAGAGACCCCGGGGTATGGCGTATCCCCCGCCGGAGTGCTTCCACTGTCACCAGGTGGGACACCTCCGGAGAGACTGCCCTATGAGGGGGGCACCACCTCCAGCACCACGGGGTGGCCCACCGGCCCAGCATTTCGGAGGCCGAGGACGCGGCCGAGGACGTGGTTACCAGGGAGGCGACCGCAGGCAGAATGGGGAGCAGATTTACGCTTTGGACTTAGCACAGCCCCGGAACCCGGACAGGGTTATTGCAGGTATGAGAGTAATCTTAATTTTGGATTCATTCATGACTCATATTAAGTGTTAATAGAACTACTAAACGACCTAGGTTAGAAAACCTTACACCGGAGTTTCTTTCAAACTGATTTAGGAATGGTGATGGTGTGCGGCAAGCCTGCCCATACCCTGTTCGACACGGGGGCATCGTACAACTTTGTGTCGGAGGATTTCGTCAAGGACCTGGATCAGATTCGATGTTATACGGGACTACCCAGGAGGGTGCGCCTCCCCAATGGGATGGAGATCCAGTCCACAGAAAAGTGCCTCCTGGAGGTTACCATAGACGGGTTGACACTCGAGGCCCCGGCGACGATCCTGAGGATGCCGGACTTCGACCTCGTCTTGGGCATGACATGGCTTGTCTGGAACCATGCCCAGATTGATTGCCCGGCAAGGAGGGTCGTGCTCAGCCACGGCGATACTTATGCGACATTCGAAGGTACTACACCGGTCTCCCGTCGCCTGCTTTCATCTATTCAGGCCATTAAGGCTCATATGCAAGGGGACGAGGTATATCAAGTATTGTTCGAGATGACTGAGGAGAAGGACCTGATTGCTAACATTCCGGTGGTTCGTGACTACGCCGACATTTTTCCGGATAAGCTGCCAGGACTACCTCCGCATAGGGAAAAGGACTTCCAGATTCAGTTGGTACCAGGGGCTAAGCCGGTATCCAAGGCCCCTTATCGGATGGCCCCGAAGGAGTTGGCGGAGTTTCGGACACAGTTGCAGGAGCTGGTGGAAGCAGGATTTGTTAGGCCGAGTTCCTCATCATGGGGAGCTCCTGTCCTATTCGTAAAGAAGAAGGACGGCACTTTACGCCTGTGCATCGACTATCGAGCACTAAACAGGCTGACCGTCCGAAATACCTATCCGCTCCCCAGGATAGACGAGTTGTTCGATCAGCTGGAGGGAGCCCATTACTTTTCGAAGCTGGACTTGAGATCAGGCTACTACCAGCTGCGGATCCAGGAGGAGGACATTCCGAAAACGGCCTTTAGTAGCCGATATGGATTGTATGAGTTCATCGTGATGCCCTTCGGGCTCACGAATGCTCCGTCAGCATTTATGAGCCTCATGAACCGGGTCTTCGAGGCTTATTTGGATGTGTTCGTCATAGTGTTCATAGACGACATCCTTATCTATTCTAAGACGGAGGAGGAGCACACGCGACATCTAGCATTGACCCTGGAGAGACTGCGGGAGCATCGTCTTTATGCGAAGTTCAGTAAGTGTCAGTTCTGGCTGAAGGAGGTGGCTTTCTTAGGTCACATTATCAGCGGAGCCGGGCTGGCAGTGGACCCGGCAAAGATTCGAGCTATTTCGGAGTGGCCGCAGCTGAAAACAGCCACTGACGTACGGAGTTTTCTAGGACTTGCCGGTTACTATCGGAAGTTCGTGGAGGGATTCTCTCGAATCGCCCTCCCGCTCACATCCTTGACAAAGAAGGAGGTACCGTTCGTGTGGACCCCGCAGTGCCAGACAGCTTTCCAGGAGCTGAAGGATCGGCTGACCTCGGCTCCCATTCTTACTCTCCCCTCGGGGAGGGAGGGATTCCAGGTCTACACCGACGCATCATATCAGGGGATGGGAGCAGTACTGATGCAGAACGGACACGTCATAGCTTATGCTTCCCGCCAGCTGAAGACCCATGAGAAGAACTACCCAGTGCACGACCTGGAGATGGGAGCAGTTGTATTCGCACTAAAAATATGGCGGCATTACCTATATGGAGTCCACTGTGACATATACTCCGATCATAAGAACCTTAAGTACGTGGACACGCAGAAGGAACTAAACATCAGGCAGAGGCGGTGGGTGGAGTTCCTTTCTGACTATCAGTATGAGATGCATTACCACCCGGGAAGGCGAACGTGGTAGCAGACGCACTGAGTAGGAGAGCTGCCACAGCAGGAGCAGAGCCTCAGTTGATGTCTATGGAGCTGCTGCAGAGACTAGAGGACATGCACATTACCCTGGTATCGTCCGATGATCCTGAGCTCTATGAGGAGTACTTGGCCGCGATAGGCGTTACCGATGACATCAGAGACCGAGTCAGAGAAGGGCAGAGGCAGGATGCCAAGTTAGAGCCCATCTTCCAAGCTCTGGAGGCAGGCACTGCAGGAGACTACACACTGAGGGACGACCTGGTGTGCTTCAGAGGACGGGTGTATATACCGGAGGGAGGCCAGATCCGGGAGGATATTATGATGGAGGCGCACTGCAGTCGGTATTCTGTACACCCGGGGATCACAAAGATGACGGCTGATTTGAAGAAGACGATGTACTGGCCGGGCATGAAGAAGGATGTCTCACACTTCGTGACCCATTGTGAGGCATGTCAGCTAGTGAAGGCGGAGTGCAGGAACCCCGCGGGATTATTGCAGCCACTCCCGGTGCCGGAGTGGAAGTTTGATGACATAGCCATGGACTTCATACATGGGCTTCCCCGGTCTCGGACAGGGAATGACTCGATCTGGGTAATCGTCGATCGGTTGACCAAGGTGGCTCGATTTATACCGATCAGGAAGGATGATTCAGTAGGAGTACTGGTGCGGAAGTTTGTGGAGCAGTTCATTCGTTACCATGGCGTGCCCAGGACGATAGTGTCGGATCGGGATGGCAGGTTCACCTCCAGGGAGTGGAGATCCGTGCAAGCTTACTTAGGCACGCGATTGACTTTCAGCACTGCATTCCACCCCCAGACAGACGGGCAGACAGAACGCACCAACCGGACGCTGGAAGACCTTTTGAGGCTATGCATCTTGGACCGCGGGGAACCGTGGGAGAAACTCTTGCCCCTTGTCGAGTTCTCCTATAACAACAGCCACCAGTCCAGCATCAGGATGGCGCCTTACGAAGCCTTGTACGGGAGGAGATGCCGGACCCCGCTTTCTTGGGTGCAGAACGAGGATCCGAAAGTGTTGGGGCCAGAGTTTGTTGAAGACACCGAGGCACAGGTGAGGCTGATCAGGGACAGGATGCTCGAGGCACAGAGTAGACAGGCTAAGTATTATGACGCCCGGCATCGGCAGGTGGAGTTCCAGGTGGGGGACCGGGTGTTTCTGAAGATCCGGCCCATGCATGGAGTTTCACGGGTGCGTGGTCGGAGGAAGAAGCTCAGCCCTAGGTACATGGGCCCTTACAGGATCCTGGAGCGGATCGGACCCCTAGCCTACCGGCTGGAGTTACCACCAGAGCTGGAAGCGCTGCACGACGTCTTCCACATTTCTTCTTTGAGGAGGGCTCTGCTACGCCCGGAGCAGCAGATTCTGACTACCGAAGGGCCGGTAGCTTCAGACCGGTCGGTTCATTTGGAGCCTGTGAGGATCGACGACCGAGGAGTGCGGGTCTTGCGACGCAAGAAGGTCCCACTAGTCAAGGTCCTGTGGAGGAACCACGGCCAGGAGGAGCATACCTGGGAGCCACAGGACCTGATGCGACAAAGATACCCCGAGCTATTCAGTCAGGTATACCTCTCAGACCCCTCAAGATGTTAATTTATTTTTCCTGCTTTAAGTATACTAAGGGCTGCTCTAGGTAGATAGGGGCTTATCTTTTGTTTATTGGGGGCTTAACCTTGTTTATTGGGATTTTGGTTCGCCGTTTGGGCGAAAGGAGTCTTAGATCTAAGTTTTCCCATAAAATCAAATTTAACAAACAATGCGTCATAATGGGATGTTACAAGACTCTTTCCTTCGGTAATAAGACCCGTAGGTCCAACCTTGATTTCGGGGACGAAATCTTTGTTTTGTTTATTGGGATTTGTAACATCCCATTTCCAACTAGACCCCTAAGAGTGGTTTTGGCCATGACTAGGTCATGACAAAACCCTAGGAAGCCAGAAATGGGCCAAGAGATAGGAGGCCAAGGTAGGGATCACCATGGTCTGCAAATAGTAGAATTTTGAACAATGGTTTAGAATGACAATGGGGCTTCACCATGGCCCCAAGACCCTACCACAACACTCCCAAACATTTTGGGAGACCCATTAGAGCCAAAAGGACCCATTAGGGCCAACCCAAGAGGCCCAGTTGACCAAGGTCAACCCTAGCCCTGAATGAGTCAACCTAGCCTACTTAGGGCCAATTGACCCACTCCTAGTCTAGAGGACCCCACCTATGCCCTCCTAACCCTAAGTGAGGTCAATGGGTCACTAAGGACACATTGGGGTCAGCCCTAGAGGCCAGGTTGACCCAAGTCAACTCAAGCCCTAATCTGGTCAAAGTACCCTTACTAAGGGTATGTGACCTCCAAAGTGCAGGGTAACCCTACATAACCCTACCTAGACCCTAAGGGAAGTCAATGGGTCACCAAGGATCCATAGGGGTGAACCCTAATGGTCATGTTGACCCAAGTCAACTCTAGCCCTAAAATGGTCAAAGTGACCTTACCAAGGGTCAAGTGACCTTTAAGGTGCCAAGTCAACCCTACCCAACCCTACATAGACCTTAGGGGAGGCCAATGAATCACCCAGGACCCAATGGGGTCAACCTAGATGGTCAAACTGACCAAGTCAACCCTCATTGAGGGTCAAGTCAACTTAGCCCAAAAAGGGCTAACCCAAGCTCAAGCCACTTCTCCCTTAGGCTAAACCCATTCCCATGACCATCATAATACAGTGGGCTGCCTTTAGCTTGTGAGGTTGACTAGTCAACCAGAGGTGACTAGGAGAGAGAAAAGAGCTCCTCTCCATGATAATGGAGGAGAGAGAAAATGGGGAAGAGGAAAGGGAAGAGAGAAGCCGGCCAAGGAAGGCCAACAGCCACCAGTTATGGCTGTAATCAACTCCTCTAGGGGAGAGGAGTTGATTCCAGCCGTTTCCCGGCCACCAAGGGGTGGGTTCAGCCCCCCTCCACACAACCCGAGCCACACCTTTAATGGTGTTAATGGCTATTGAAGAACCAGCCTCTCCTCTCCCCCATTTGCCATTTAAACACCTTCAGGGAGCCGAGGGGATCATTTTGGAGCGTTTACCTGGAGGAGACGAGCCATTCCACTGTGCAGTTGCAGAAGCCGAGCGCCGCCGCCGTCGTCAATGGCATCCCGCCGCTCCTCTCGCATCCAGGCCGCCAGGAAGGTCCTCCTCCTTCTCTTTTCTCATGGGTAGATCTTAGGTTTCATTAGGGCCAAGGTTCGGGCACAATTGAGCCCGATCCAACTCGCAAAATTCATGACTTTCGGCCGAGAATTTATTTGGTTGGATCGCCGGAATCCGCCCCTCCGGCGGCTGTGCCGCCGTCTGGCGATAGCCACCACCTCAACGGAGGTGATGGTGGCGGTGGTCGGCCGGGGAAGGGACTGGGTGGCCGGCGGCAGACGCTTGAAGTCGGCACAGGAAGAAGCGATCCTGGCCGTTGGCTCATCGGGGACGATGACCCAGCGCCGTCGATCTGCGCCAAGATTCGCGCGGCATCAAATCAAATACTTTAGGATTTAAATAAAAATCATTTCATTTCTGTCACACTAGATGTATTTAATGTATTTAATTTTTAAAAATACTTAGGGACCCTGAATGGAAATCTGCCCAACATGAAAATTGTAGCTTATGGTGTCTAGTTTGTAGCAAAAATTGCTTGGACCCTTTTGGGCCACTGGTTAGACCAGGGTACCCTTTTTGGGAGGACCTATACCTAGGCCTAAACAGAGATTATTTTTGGTGCCCACACTTCATTCCTTGTCCAAACAAGTTGAAATTTGGGCAGTGAGAAAGTCTTAGCCATACCTAGAACCTGTCCAAAATTTAGAATTTTTGGAGAATATTTTTCTATAGTTTTTAGGAAAATTTAATAAATCATGATTAATTTAATTATGTGACCTAATTGATTTAAAACTCCCCCAAATTTTGGTGGGTGGTCTTAGATGTCATGATAGGTATAGGGTTAAAACTTTAGCTCATTTGGAGATGTTTAGGATAGGTAATTTACCCACCCTATATATGACCTTATAAGGGTATTTTGGTCAAAAGCCACTATTTGATGATTGAGTGGTCAAATTCCCTCATCAGAGGCTGAAATTTTGGCCACTGATATAACTTGACTTTTTACACTCACTTATGGAGTTCGGAGTGGATTGGACTAGGGTAGCCCTAGAATTTTAGGGTAGGCCCTTTAGGGTAAATTTCTAGGGTTTGAAGAAATTGGGGTCAAAAGACCTTGGATGGACTTGAAACTTGGGAATGATGTCCATAGGGTTACTATGGTCCTGTGGTTAAAATTTTAGGGCATTTGGAAGACTTAAAACCCCTTAAATCCATAACCCTAGTTTAGGGCACTAGCTTGAAATCATAAGATCTAATACCAAAACTTTCTGAAAAGGCCTGAGTCTTTGAATGGGTAGTTGCTTAGGGTATATATATCTCTGGAAATTTTATAATAAATTTTGGATGAATATTTTTGGTACTTTATTCACAAAGTCATGTTTTACAATTTTCACTTAGGAATTTTTGGAGAAAGATATACTTGATTAAACCTGATGAAACTTAGCAAGGGGGCTTGTAATCATGGTACCCATCTCTGTAAATTTTTATGAAATTTTTGAAGAATGATACTTAGTAGTTGCTTCTTTAATTATTTAATTCTATGGAACTTTGGTAAATTTAATAATGACATTTAGATTGTCTGAAAAATTTTAATTTCTTCATCATGATATTTCTAGATCCTTATGAAGCCCTAGTAATTTTTACATAATTATTGGAGACATATTTGTGGCACTTCCTTCATTATATTTGATTTTAGGAATTATTTTTAATAAATCCTTGAGAGGTCAAGAACTATCTGGAAAATTATGAAAATTGGCAACCAATAATATTTCTCTGTTATTTAGTAAATACAAATTTTAGGAGGCCATTACCAGAGAAAATCTTATGGTTCATGTTCAAATTGACTATGGCCTAGTTTTTGAGGAAAATTCAATAAATAGTAGATTAATTGGGAAAAATATGATTTTCTGAATTTAGACTATATCTATCATAATAGACCTCTAATAATTATCATAAGTGTACTGGATGAGTATTTCATGTACTTCCCTTTTTACGGGTCATGTAGCTTAAGTGGTCTGCATATAGCAAAACTGCAGGATTTCATTTAGATGTGAATTAGGGCCATTATGATGGGTCCTGATGGATTGTTACAAGGACAAGTGGAATGGGCTGCGTCTTGAGAAGATGAGTGAGTAAGGTGTGGATCTGTCTAGGGTTATAGACGTTTGGGTCCGACGAAAGATCGTCCTACCCCAGGGAGAGTGGAGTCAAATTACCCTAGGATTAGCATATCGAAATGTGAGAAAATAAAGGGTAAGGGAATCAACCAATAATAAAATAAGTACCTTGCGAAAGGGAACGCTGGGCGTAATCCCAACATAGTTCCTAGTGCCCCTTGAGAGCCCTTCACGGGGAATACCGGGGGCAGTCCTGGGTTAACGTAAACTGTTTAACAAGCTGAAAAGAGTAACTTAGTAATTAGGGTTGCACATTTCACAACACTGATGGCACCAGAGGTTGGATAGGAGCTTCGGCTCGGATGGTTAAAAGGCGGACTCTGGGTCCGGGGAGCTTCGGCTCGATTGCTTGAGTCGGACGTGTTGGTCCGGGGAGCTTCGGCTCGATTCTTGACTACGCTAATTTGCATGTGCATAACAGGAAAGGAAATTAAGGTGGTGGGTCTTCGGTATTGGAGGGTCGATGCACCGACACCAATACGTTGACTCGGCAAGTGTGGTTAGCACTTCGCCAACAGAAGTCCGGTGCGCCAGCCGGCAAGAGTACGCAGGAGTCCGCTTCGTGCACCAAGCGTTGAGGCGTACGATAGGTCTGACCGGTAGTGCCTTACTGGTTTAGAGGTGGGCGAGGCCCAACCCACCGCTTCCGTCTGCCACTACGGAGGTATCCTGGGAGGTTACGGCTCCAGAAAGGGGGAACTAAAGGTCTGTGTGCACAGAGTCGGGTGTGTGTGTTGCACTTGCATGTCCATCATACCCACTTGCATGTCATGGCATAATCGTTACCTTTAACCTTGACACCTAAAGTATAAGTGGAATGAGACGCTTATACCTTAGGACCTGCTAAACGACCCTTTAGTCTATAAGCTTGTGTGGGCAAGTTTATAAATTAAGTTTAATTTTGATATATTTAGTTACTGCTGTTTGACCACCGACACCCCAGCGTATAAATCGGTATGAGACTTTTTATACGATGGGAGCCTTGCAAAAGACCCCTTGGCTTATGTGTTTTTCACATAAGTGAAGGTTACATTTCATATTACAGCTTATCGTCTTTATATACCATAGAACTTGCTAGAATAGGACCGCTGCCATCTGCTTTTGATATTCTCCACCTTCAAGTCCTCCCCTTTCTTCCTCTCCGCTCGGTGCCTAGGAGCCGTGGGGGAAGGGGTGGGGGATGATAGGACTTAGTCTTTTAGACTAACGGTTTTCGAACCGCATCATTTAGGGGATCGCGGAGACCAGCATGGAGGAGCAGCCCCAGAGACCGGTGCGCTTGGAGGTGGGGCAGTCTAGCTCCGGAGTTCACACAGCCGGGACCGTGAGTCTCGACCCTGAGCAGTTTTCTACTTTTGTTTCTGCATGAGAGATCTTGTAGTGAGGATTTGATGTACCGGGCATAAGCCCGTTTTGCTACTCTGATGTTATTTTTTGTGGACACTCCCTTCGTGGAGTTATATTTATTATGTCATGTGATTCTCTGTGGACAGATAGCTTCCATTTCCTTCATTATTTTGCTACTTTTATGTGATCGAGATGGCCGGCAGAATCGGCGCTTTGTGGTGATGACTCTTCAGGGCGTGAAGGAGTCACCGCAAAACGGCGGTTCTGGGCCTAAGACCCCGGTGTTCAAAAAGAAAAAAAAAAGGGGGTCTTACACGCAGCTCGTCACGAAGTTCTGTAGGGTAAGCCGCGCGGTCAGTGGGACAGGCCGGACAGTCAACAGGCGGGCTGGCTGTCGAGCCAGAAGAGTTACCGGAAGAGCCCATAAGGCAGACCACGGCGAATAGAGGAGAAGCCGCCGGCAAGAAAGACTAAGGAAGACCACGACCAGAGTGCGGATAGAAAGCAGTCCGCACGGTCAAGCCGGACACCAGCGAGTAGTCAGGTCGCGACCAAAGGGCAGAAACAAAAGAAAGACCGCCCCGGTCTAGGTGAAGCCAGCAGCGGTCAGAAAAACAGCCCGGGCGGGTTGACAGAAAACCCGAAAAGAGGAGAGAGGCCGCGAGTAGGAACTCGAGCGGCTAGAGAAGAGAGGCCGCGAGGAGGAACTCGAGCGGCTAGAAAGGAGAGGCCGCGAGTAGGAACTCGAGCGGCTAGAGAAGAGAGGCCGCGAGTAGGAACTCGAGCGGCTAGAAAAGAGAGGCCGCGAGTATGAACTCGAGCGGCTAGGAAAGAGACTGGCAACGGACAGAAGGCAAGGCCGCAGCGGTCTGAAGGCGAAGGCCGCAGCGGTCTGAAGGCGAAGTCGCAACGGAGCTAGCAGCGGACAGAAGTAGAGAGGCCGCAACGGTTTGAAGAAAGGTGGGCCCCACGAAGCAAAGAGAGAGGGTGGCTATAAGAAGCCTGAAGAGGGTGGAACCACGGAGAGGGAGAGGAGAAGCGGATGCAAAGGTGCAAACCGCAGAGTCAGGGGCGGACAGAAGACCGGAGCGGGTAGGCTATCAGTCCGCAAGAGAGAAAGCAGCGGGTAGGAGGGAAAAGAGACCGGGCGGGCTTGGCGGTTAGAAAAGAAACAGGCCGCAGAAGACAGTAACCTCCCTCTGATACCATGTTGAGAGAGCTCAAAACTTGTATGTATTGCTTGTGTATGTAAATACAAGGATAGAATACAAATATAAAGGAAGAGGAAGAGAGAAGAAAATCCTATACAAGATGTGAGACTAAAGGAGGAGAGAAGATAAAACAATAAATGGGCTCAATAATGGGCCCTTTACATGGGCTATTTTAACACTTTTGATGTATTATTTTATATGTTTTGAGTTGTATTTGACGCGCAATCAGATCAGGCGATCTGAACCATCCGATTCGGGTGCCCTAAGTTGTTTTGAGTTTAAATAATGCAGGCACTAGTTAGCGGGGGCTTCGAAGGTTGGTTGCAAGACTTGCAATCGTCGATCACTGCGCTTGTGCGACGCCGAAGTTCCTCCGCCGCCTCCCTCTTGGTGCGACACCAAAGGTGAACCCGTCTCCATCCAGTGAACCCGTTGTTCTTTCCCCTCCCCCTCGATCATTCTCGTCGACGTAAACCGCCTCACCCGTCATTCCTGAACCTGCAGAAATTTCCCCGTTCAACCACCTCCTATTTCGCAGCACCTTGCTTCTCCCCTCTCAAGCCCCGTCTCCCAGTGAACCCTTAACCTGTCTATTCCCTTGCAGTTGAACCTCCCTCAATTTCTTCCCAAACCCTGCATCTGTCTCTCCTAAGCCCCCTCTGCCGCCAGCCTGCCCCCACCCTCTGTTGTCAGCCCATTAAAATCCCTCATTGTGAGCCCTACAATAGCGAGCTACTGCCACTCAGCCTCACATGCACTACCCGAGCCCCAACTAGTCCAGAACCCTTTCTCGGTGCCTTCCCCACCCTGCAGTGACCTTGGATGCTTGGAATCAACTGTCATTTGCATTCTTGTCATAGCGTCGCCTAGGTGACGCCTAGGCGTCCAGGCGCCCAATTGTAAACAAGGCGTTGGACGCCTTATTTTTTTAAAAAAATATTGGAATAGACAGCGGTTTATATATAAACTGCTGTCTATACTTGAATAGACAACAGTTTATATATAAACCGTTGTTTATTATATTCTGAACCCTATAATAGATAGCAGTTTATATATAAATCGTTGTCTATTCTACCATAAACCCTAGAATAGACAGCGGTTTACATACAAACCACTATCTATTCTACCTTGAACCTTAGAATATGCTAATATGTTATTGTGTATGATGAAGACATTTTGGATTTGACCATAATACTATACTATAATATTTTTGTGTTCACTTTTCTGTTATTTCTTTCTCTGAAGTCTGTATTGAGTGACATTGTTTTTTATTACTGTTTACTGCTTCATGGTATGAATGTATTGAGAATTGAGATATCATGAATTCATGATATCGGAAACTTTGTGTTTGCTACTTCATAGTATGAATGTGTTGAGATATGAAGATATCATGAATTCATGATAGCAAAAGATTTAGAACTTGTGTGCTTAGTCGCTTGCTGTTTAATGGTATAAATATATTGAGATTTAAAAATTTGAGAAATCGTGATATCAGAATCTGTATTTACTGCTTACTGCTATGAAGTAACAATCTGTGTGGCTGTGTTGGTAAACAATCTGTCAAATTAAAAAAAATAGAACTTTAGACAGCGGTTATTATAATAACTGCTCGCCTTGGTTCGCTTTGACGTCGTGACAAGAATGGTCGTTTGTCGTCTCCTGCATGCGTAAGTTGTATTTGGAGTTTTTTTGTTATGTACTTGGCACCTTACCTGTAGTGAATGTCATTGTTATTTGCTAATAGTACTGGACTTCGTATGATTTGCAGGGCTTATTCCACAAGCGCTTGAAATATTTGCGCATCGGTCGCTTTTGTGAATAAAGCTTGTTTTTCTTTAATTAAAGTTTGTGATTGCTTGTGTTTCTATTAGTTTTATATTATTTAATTATTATTGATAATTTTATACGGACCTTCTCTTGCATTTACTTCATATCACATTGCATATAGGATAATATAAAATGTGTTCATCTCGAGTCGACCTGCCACTGCATCAGAAAGTTATTATAAAGAGTAAAGTGATTCCAAGAGAATGTTTAGCCGCTCAAGATAAAACAATTATTATAGATGTTGTTGGATATTGCATATAATCTTTGTATTGATTGCATATAATCTTTGTATTGCATATAATCTTTGTATTGATTACGTTATTTGTTTCCTAAATAGATCGATTCCAATTTAGGAAATATGAGAGCACACGGATCAGTGACGTGTCATATCGTTGTATTTGTATAAATACCCCCATGTGGATGAATAAACACAATTAACTTTTCTCCTCCAACATGGTATCAGAGCCTTAGGGCTAAAATACCTCTCCCGTACGTTTTTCTTCTTTCTCCCGCACGAACAACCCGCCGACCTCCGCCCGCACCTCCGCCGACCTCCGCGAGCAACTCCCGACCCGCTGGCTCCGGCGGCCCCTAGCCCCACCTAGCCACGACCGATTCCCCCTCCCGCTCCTCCGCCGCACCCCGCAACCGCCTCCAGACGTTGTACGCACGTCGCGCCTCTCGCGCCAGCGCCTGTCGGGCTTCGGCCCTTTTCAGCGGCCCCTCGGCCACCGCCAGCACCTCCGGCCCCTGTCCTGCGTCGTCTCCTTGATACCGCACATGCGGTGCTCCTCCTAATGTCCTTTCCGGTGACTACACCATTTTTTTGGTTCCTTCCTCTTTCTATGAGGCCGACCTAGTTTCTATCTAGGCTGCTCTTTGCTCTCCCGGGGGGATCTCGCTTTGTATGCTTGCTCACCATGGCCGGGACCAATGACTCCCCTACCGCATCTTCCACCACCATTACACCCCCAACTACCGTGACGTCCAGCGACTTCCCTCGCCCGGGACATGACCACAATACGCCTCAAATCACGACGATTCGTCTGGATGGAACCAACTATCTCCCGTGGTCTCGGGCTATTACTCTTGCTTTGAAGAGCAGGAGGCTGTTTGGATATGTCATGGGCACTACACCCATACCTCATTCAGATTCCCCAGATTGGGTGCAATGGGAATCGGAGAACTCCCTCGTCATGTCCTGGCTGACTAACTCCATGGTAGAATCCATCGCTCGCAACTATCTCTTTTTGGATACGGCTGCGGACATTTGGCGAAGGGAGGAAACTACCTACTCCTGTCGCGGCAACGCGGCCCAGATCTTTCAGCTACGACGCAAGATCTTCCTTCTTCGCCAAGGAGATCGCCCTTCGTCTGCCTACTACCTCGAGTTCACCCAGCTATATCAAGAGTACGATCACTTTGACTCCATTACTTTGGCATCGCCTGAGGATGAGCTCCTTGTTCGCGCACGGGAAGATCGCAACCGAGTTTTCGAGTTCCTTCATGGGCTACATAGGGACTTTGACCAAATCAGTGTGCAGATACTTGGCCGCTCACCCTTACCCTCTCTTCCAGAGGTTTTCAGTCTCGTTCAGCAGGAATTTGATCAGAGGCAAACTTGGACTCCTGAGCCTCCTCCAGATGGTTCGGCCTTGACGGCCCCGGTTGGGCTACGAGCGGCTCGTGATTCTCGGCCGAAGTCAACTGACAAGGATCACCTCCTCTGTGACTATTGCGGGAAGAACCGTCATACACGGGAGACTTGCTTTCGGCTTCATGGGTTCCCTACACCCCGTGGTGGATCTTCCTCTCATGGCGGTCGCGGTCCTGGTCGCCCTTCGGGTCGCTCTACCCAGCCTCGCTTCGCGCACCTGTCTGATGTTTTCGACGAGCCACAGCTTCCGACAACTCCCACATTGACTCTGACGCCTGATGAGGTCCTTGCTTTTCGACGCCTGATGCAGGGCCCATCACCAGAGCCACATGCCTCTTCGTCCTCATATGCCCATCAGGGGCCTTCCGGTGCTCATGCTGCCTCCACCCGTCCCTCTACTCACTGGATCATTGATTCTGGAGCAACAGACCATATGACCGGCTCCTCCTCAGGTTTTGTGTCCAACCTTCCGTTGTCTGGTCGGGACAAAGTGAGCATCGCAGATAGTTCCCTCTCTCCCATTGCCGGAAAAGGCTCCATCCTGTGCTCCTCCCTAACTCTTTCCTCTGTTCTTCATGTTCCGAACTTTACCCGCAATCTCCTTTCTATTAGTCATATAACCAATTCTATGCACTGCTCAGTAACTTTCTTTCCTTCTTTTTGCATTTTTCAGGACCTGAAGACCGGAACGGTGATTGGAACCGGTAGTCTGGTGGACGGGCTATATGTGTTCGATTCTTCCACCCCGGCCTCTCCTCCCCGAGCTCTCCATGTGGATCGGACAACTACTTTGGAGTCCTGGCACTGTCGACTGGGACATCCGTCTATCCATTCTATGAAACGTTTATTTCCTAATTTCCCGTCTGGGTTAGTTGATAAATTTCGTTGTGATGCATGTGATCGAGGTAAAAATCATCGTACCTCTTTTAATCATATTTCTTCTCCAAGTCCTGCTCCTTTCCATTTGATACATAGTGATGTTTGGGGTCCTTGCCGGGTTGCATCTATTTCGGGTTGTTTTTGGTTTGTAACTTTTATCGACTGTTTTTCACGTACCACCCGGGTTTACCTTATGAAAGCCAAAAATGAGGTCTTTCCCTTGTTCCAGCGATTCTACAACATGGTCTCTACACAGTTTTCGACCCCCATCAAGATTCTCCAAACTGATAATGGCCGTGAATTCATTGATCCCACTTTCGAGCAGTTCCTCGCCAATCGGGGGATTATCCATAAGACATCCTGCGCCTACTCCCCGGCTCAAAATGGGGTGGCTGAGCATAAGAACCGCCACCTATTGGAAGTTGCTCGGTGTCTCCTCCTCCACATGCAACTCCCTAAATACTACTGGGGGGATGTTGTACTCACCGCAGCGTACCTTATAAACCGTATGCCATCCCGTGTTCTCGGTTTCAAAACTCCCCTCACCACACTTAGGGTTCCACCTACCACTCTCCCACCACGTGTTTTTGGGTGTGTTTGTTTCGTTCATATCCACCACCGCCCGAAACTTGATGCTCGTGCGCACAAGTGCGTATTCATTGGCTACTCCCCTACTCAGAAGGGATATAAATGTTTTGACCAAGTCAACAAGAAGGTTTACGTTACCATGGACGTTACCTTCCGGGAATCTGAAAGCTACTATGGGTCCTCACTTCAGGGGGGGTCTCTTCCCACAACGGAAGTGAGTACCTTACCTTACTCTGACACCCCTCTACCTATTCCTCCGGTATATCATCCCTCTCAGTCTACACCTCCTACTCCTTGCGCCCCTCCTGTCAAGGTCCCTGTTACTAAACCTCCGCAGGTGTACTCTCGTCGACCCAAGGGATCGAACACGCGGCCCAACATCTGGATATCAGACCACCCACCTGACCCGTCGTCGGGATCCATCATCCCTACGGAAGGTACCTCCACTAAACATCCATTATCTCATTTTGTTTCTTACTCATCCCTAACAGCTTCCCATGGAGCATTTGTTTCCTCTTTGTCCTCCGTCACCATCCCCACTTTATGGCAGGATGTCCTTTCCGACGACAGGTGGAAGTTAGCAATGCTCGAAGAAATAAGTGCCCTGGAAAAAAACGGCACATGGGACCTGGTACAACTGCCACTAGGAAAAAAGGCTGTTGGATGCAAATGGGTATTCACCGTCAAACAGAACCCCTCGGGCATTGTAGAAAGATACAAGGCACGACTCGTGGCAAGAGGCTATACTCAGACAGAGGGCATAGACTACCAGGAGACCTTTGCTCCTGTTGCAAAAATGAATTCGATCAGAATCCTCATATCTTGTGCTGCCTGCAAGGATTGGCAACTCTGCCAATTGGATGTGAAGAATGCTTATCTTCATGGCGACCTGGAAGAAGAGATCTACATGGCTCTCCCTCCGGGACTCAGCCCTAGCGGATCAAAAGGGAAAGTGTGCAGATTACGGAGGCCACTCTATGGCCTGAAACAATCAGCCAGGGCCTGGTTTGGAAGATTCCACAAAGCCATGAACAGGTTTGGATACCGTCAGAGCAATGCCGACCACACCCTCTTTATCAAAATCAACAAGGGGAAGTTAACCGTCCTGATTGTCTACGTGGATGATATCATAATCACTGGGGATGATAAGGAGGAGATTCAAGCACTGAAGGAGAAATTGGCAAAAGAATTTGAAGTGAAAGATTTGGGAAATCTCAAATACTTTCTCGGCATTGAAGTTGCAAGATCAAAGCATGACATTTTCCTATCACAAAGGAAGTATGTGCTCGACCTTCTTGAAGCCACTGGGATGAGCGGGTGTCGGCCTGCCGACACCCCAATCGAAGCCAATCACAAGCTAGGCAGAGAAGATGGCAATGTGATCGATGACATTCCCAGTTACCAGAGGCTGGTAGGGAAATTAATCTACTTATCTCACACTCGACCAGATATCTCTTATGTTGTGGGAGTTCTCAGCCAGTTTATGCACTCTCCAAAGGCCCGTCATATTGATGCCGCGCATCGTGTCCTCCGATATCTCAAGTCCTCACCAGGGAAGGGCATCCTGTTCTCACCAAATAAGGAGTTGATTATTGAAGTTTACACTGACGCGGACTGGGCTGGATCGCCCCCCGATAGGCGCTCCACAATCGGATATTGTTCCATGATTGGTGGGAAATTGGTCAGCTGGAGAAGCAAGAAGCAACATGTTGTTGCTCGGTCCAGTGCTGAGGCTGAGTTTAGAGCAATCGCACATGGCATTTGTGAAGGATTATGGGTCTCCACTATCCTGAAGGAACTTGGGCTTAAAGGAAGTGAGCCCATCAGATTGTATTGTGACAACAAAGCTGCAATCTCCATTGCCCACAATCCGGTACAACATGATCGTACGAAACACATTGAGATTGACAGACATTTCATCAAGTAAAATATCGACCGAGAAACCGTTGTTATCTCATTCATACCATCTGACCAACAGTTGGTCGATGTTCTCACAAAGGGTCTAAGTTCCAGTATGTTCGCAGATCTTATTGACAAGTTCAGCATGGCTGACATCACACGCCCAACTTGAGGGGGGTGTTGGATATTGCATATAATCTTTGTATTGATTGCATATAATCTTTGTATTGCATATAATCTTTGTATTGATTACGTTATTTGTTTCCTAAATAGATCGATTCCTATTTAGGAAATATGAGAGCACACGGATCAGTGACGTGTCATATCGTTGTATTTGTATAAATACCCCCATGTGAATGAATAAACTCAATTAACTTTTCTCCTACAACAGATGTATTTAAGAGTTTAAAGAAAACAATAATAGAAGTAATTGTCAACGATTATGTATGATCTTAATTAAATATGAACACATCAAGGAGATATAGAAATGCTACTTTGAAAGATTATTAAATAAGAGTTTTAAGGGAAAAGGTGATTTAAAATAGCATAATGTATAGAATAATTAGGGGCATGTTTAGCTAAGCTGTAGTGCTGGGAGAAGCGGTGGTGGGAAGCAGTGGTGGGAAACAGTGGTGGATGAATCTGGTGTTTTGCAGTGGTGGAAAAATTCACGAAACTGTTTGAAAAACTATATTTGCAATGCTGTGTGAAACAATTGTGCAGAATTAAACAATAATTAAAATTAAACAGTGATAATAATTATTTAAACATTATGCAGAATTTGCGAAGTTCAAAAATAAATAAACAATTTGCTCGATATTAATTTTATTTAATTATAAAAGTAAATATATTAATATTTTTTAATTGTAAAAGTTAATTATATTAAATGCTAATATTGATGGGGTTCCCCAAAATATGTCCGGAAGAGCCGAAGAATTTTTTCGCGACCTCGTCCGGCTTGACGGTACAATTCCAACTGGCACATTCTAGTATAATTTCGAGGTCGTTCGATCTTCCAAATAGACGTTAGGACATATGTATGAGCGCTCGACTCACTCACGAGCTAGGACTATTCATTTTCAACTAATTCACGAGTGCCTCGAATGACCCGCAACAAAAATTATTAAACATTAAAACGTTAATATATTAACATTTTAATTAATTATTCAAAAAAGTTAAAATGTTAATTTATTATTAATTTATAGTGGGATAAAAGCTTGAGTGTTGTTTTTTTATAAAAAATTGCAGTGTTGCAACGTTGCTGCCCGTCGCGGACGGTGGCTTCTTGCCACTGCCCACACCAAATTTTTGGTTTGGCGGAGCGGCAGTAAAAAAAAGCGGCATGCAACTGTGGTGCCACTCCGCCAAACAGGGCCTAGGTCTATCATAGATTGACTAAAAAATGAAGTACAATTAGTTTTGAAGAAGAAACATAAACTAAGACTTTGAGTCCCAATGATAGATCGCAATTCAAATTTGAAAAGTTAGATGAGATATTGTGTTTGATTGACAAGTTTTCCAATAGGTTTTGTAGATCATGGATTATGGGGACCATGACACACATATGCCTATACGACAATCGGAGCAGTCCATTTTGTGTGGATCGACGATCCATGAATTTTATTTTTTTTGTATTTTTCTGATTTTTTATTTTAATGTATTTGAAGGTCATCATGCTCGAAGAATCATGAACATCCATGGCGGACCTTTATTCTATAAATAGGGATAGATGATCATTTAGAGGGGTACTGAAAGTTGAGTGGAAAAATTCTCCCTTTTTGATCACACGGTGCCGAAGCTGGAATCTAAGTGCGGAAATTGGAAGTTATCTTCCCCCTCAATATCCCCTAGTCGGACACATCTCCTTTCCGCCTCCACTAGCCAGCCACCTCCACATCCCCTCCACATCTCCTAGTGGACACCGCCACAAACCAAACACCTCTCCAAAATCCCTCTGCCACCACTTCCACTTCATTTCAGCTTTTTGAAGATTTCTGCCACCACCACCATTTCAGGCAATCACCTGCAGTCACCCTTGGCCGATCACTACTCTCACCGTCATCACCATCTCAAACCCCTCCTTTTTGTCCAAGTATTTATTTTTTAGCACTCTTACATGTGTGTTATAATATTTGTTACCATAATAGATATTCTACTTGAACTTAATTATTGTGCTGTATTATTTATAAATTTAATTGTTGCAAAAATAATTGTCGGATTCATGTTTAATTCATTCAGTCATTTGTAGAGTTGACAAACACTATTTGTCACACAGTCGTGTGTCAATGGAGCCATACAAAAGAGTTTTGGACAACAGAGTTTTTTGTGTCAATTTCATAGATAATTTAGTTTCAAGCTAGGAAGGTATATTGTAAAAGTGGTTTTGGGGCTAAGCAGATTAATTGAAAAATATATATATTATTCTTGAAAAGACATGATTGAGTATCACAATACTTGATCTGGCATGCATTAAGAAAGAAAAGTACGTACAAAGAGTATATTGAAATTATTAATAATTAGTATCATTATTATCGTATCCGTATAATGGGATAAAGGCTCGAGTGTTGTTGTCGTTGTTATCATATCCGTATATATAGCATTAGCTAGTGTTAGAAGTAGTTACAAAAGTACTTTTCAATTATAATATGTTTACAGCAAAAAAAAACATTTGAACCCATCTAATTTTATATTAGTTATGGAGATGAGACAGGGATCGTGGGACGTCTGGACCATTCATTTTGAGTGGATCATTGAACTAAGAATTTTACTATTTTTTTGTTTTTTTTTATTTTTTATGTTTTTTTATTTTTTATGTTTTTTTTATTTTTTATGTTTTGGAAACTAATGATTAAAGAATCATGATCAGTCATGGCTCCACCTTAGTTTATATAGAGAGATAAAAGACTCCATTTGAAGGCATTGAAAGTCAGAGATAAACCCTCATTTTGATCACCAGTGTCGAAGTCGAAGCTCTTCCTCCTCTCCCCTCATGATCGCCTAGCCACGTACCTCCCCATTCCATTTTTGACCACCCTTCATTTCTCCTCTACCCCTTGGAAGCAACCACCACTATTGATACGTATACACATTGCAAATGTGTCACACGCATGCGCTCGGATGAACGGCCTCGCTCACAGGAGTCTCTCAATGTCATGTTTACCTTTATAATAGTATTGTATTAGTTATGTGTTGTCTTTTATTTTAGTGTGTTTGTCTTATAGCGGGGTCTCCGTCTATATATGGAGCCTTGAGGGTGCGTAATCTTTTCATTTTTGGATCATTTAGGTTTTGGGGCTCTCTTGGAGAGAAGAGCGTTTTGTATGACTCAACCTCCGACTCAACCTCTGAGTGCTACGAAGGGGCATGTCCCCCCGAGTTTGTATCCGCAATTTTCATGCAATGCAATTTCTTCATTTGTGTTTGTAGTTCTTGATACGGCACAGCTTGTTCGCATCGACTAGTCCGACCTGCCGCTCTCTGTTGTCATGCATTGGGTCGCCGAAATCTAGTTTCTCTCTTTTTTCGCCTCCATGGCCCTCCTTGCAGACTCGTTGCATGCTCAATACGATTGGAACAACACGGTCGTGGATAAGCTGCTCGCTCTAACGCACGAACTTTGTTATCGACTCATCCCTCAAGCAACCTTGCAGTCATCGTTCTCGAACCTCGACGCTGCCCCCCCCCCCCCACTACCACCACCCACGCGCTCGCAAGTGGAGTTTGAATTCGGCCCCCCTCGTTTCCCCTAGTCTCCATCCTCAGTAGGTCATCTGGCCCTTTGGTCGCTACTCACCACAATCAAGGCCCCTAAGAACAGCCCCAGAAACTGATTGACGATGCCTCCCTCGTCCCGCCACGGTCTAGCATCGACTCACCGCAGGCGCCCATCGATCCAACAAGCTCTACAACCCCGCCTGCATCAAATAACGCTACCCACACCATCAGTGTCATCCCTGCTAACCTTTTCCAGCATCGTCGACCACTATTCCTAAGCGCATGCACACCGCCCTTCCCTCCGAGCTCGATCTTGTCACTTCCTTTTTGTCGCCAGCTATCCGTCTGGTGTTATTCGATGTTCCCTCCCTGTTTCCCCTTTTTCACTTTTTCTTATGGTCCCTTGAGTCTTGTGTTGTTGCAGCCACGTCTAATCCCACTCCAGGCTACAATCACAAGTTATGTCCCGTCTATTTCACTTTTCTTTCACTCACACGTCGCCCGACCTCTCTCTCGATAACTGTCTATCTGTGCCTCCCCCCCCCCCTTCAACCATTGTCCCGAGTCGTGGACCCCGCCTTCTATTGATTTCCTGCCCCTTTCTCATTTAATCAACCACTTAATTACTCATTTCGCGGGGCCCACTCCCCCCCCCCCCCGCATCCCCTTTAAATTTTTGATATTGACTGCTCTCCACCACATGCAACATTTTTGGATTCGCGCGAGCACCACTTAACACCCACTCCTACACTTTTTTACGGCGGTTATTATCGAGCATAAATTCGCAAAAGGACCCAACAAGTTCTCCCCGCTGCTTTTCAGCTCATTTCAACTACACTAGAGACTGTGGCTCAACTGGCGTGTTCTGGTCACTATGAAAGCCTGGCCATCCGCGCCACCTAGCTCGACCGAGGACAAGATCATTTTTTAGTATGGGTGCGCTAACAAGTATATGCATTGCGAACATGTCACGCACATACGTTCGAACGATCGGCCTTACCTCGTGAGAGCCTTTTAATGTTGTGTTTACCTTTATAATAATATTGTATTAGTTATGTGTTGTTTTGTCCTTTAGTGTGTCTGTCTTGTATCAAGCTCTCCTCCTATATTAGAGCCCTGAGTGAGAGTAGTCTTTTTATCTTTGGATCATTAGGTTTTGGGTCTCTCTTGGAGAGAAAAGGGTTGTGGAGGACCCAACCTCCGAGTGCAAGGCGGGCGGGGGGCTTGTGCCCCAAGTCTATCTGCTATTTCCATACAATGCAATTTATTTGATTGTGTTCATAGTTCATGATACGGCGTGTTACGGATATTCGTGTCGGATGTGGCGCGGACCGATGAAGATGAACCGGGCGCGTCGGGAGCGGCTTGAACCGACGAGGATGACCTAGGCAGGGTCGGCGTAGAGGATAATTAATATTCAATTTATGTTTTGTTTTATGTTAAGTTATTTTGTAATTTTTGTTATTGGCACCCCTCCTCTATAAGAGGGTTGGTTTGGACTTGTGTTGTTTTATCTTGAATGTGTTATGAAAAAAAAGGGTTGTTCCATTGTTTCCTCTCAAACCTTAATCCACTCCTCTCCCTCTTGTCGTCGGCTCTACCCCTAGTCCGGATTTCTTCTCGAACCATAATATTTGGTCCAACCTCACACCCGAGGCGAACAGGGTCGGAACTGCCGTGGTCGGACTTGACGGCTCCGCTCTTCATTAGGTGTGGTGGCTACACCAATCCCAACACCACATTTCCTGGGGGGAACTGAAACAGGAAATGGTCCAACGATACGAGCCCAGCTACGCCGGTTCCGCCGTCGAGCACCTTTGTAGCACCCATCAGTCCACCAGTCTCGATGCCTACATCGACGAGTCTGTCGCCCTGAGGACACATGTTCTCGGTCTCCCGTCGGACCACTATTTGGGTTTCTTCAAGCAATGCCTCCTCCCATCGATCTGTTCTCATCACCGTACCCACCACCCACGAACGGTCTATGAAACACTCGATCTAGCGCGCGCCGTGTAGGTGGATCTCTTTGCCCGTCCATCGGCCGCCACTGGACCACCTGCTCCTATGGCCGACCACTACCCGCCCCGGCCGCCTTGGAGTCTGCTAGCCACGACTCCTCCACCGCGGACACCGTCGTGGGGGAACCGGCCGAGCCGCCCACCGGTCCCCCGGCACCTCTCGAACAGTGACTACAATGAACTTTGCAGCAAGGGTCTCTGTTTTTGGTGCCGCCAACCGTACTCCCCCAACCATGAGTGATCTGTGAAGGAGTTCCACGCCATCATCGGCGACGTCGACCATGAGGTTACCCTGGCTGACTTTGAGGACCTGGAACTTTAACGGAGGATCTACCTCTTGACCCTACCACAGCCACTTCTCATCCCTTTAATTCCCCAGACAACCTCTTGTATCCCCTCACACCACCCCAAACTGCTTGTTATTCAATTTGCATCTAGACTCGATCTTCCCTTCATGGAAGTGATTCCAAGTTCTGGAAAATCTGCCCAGCCCCTATGAAACTCCAGATCCCTGTAATTCAGGCCCCATTTACTCCAAAATCAGTCCACCTGTTCACTTACAACTCAACCCAGTCACCTCCAAACCCTGCCCGCTAGCATCCAGGCCTCTAAAACAATCAACCAGCAGTCCTACACCCAAGCAGCCATCAAATTCCCCTTCAACAATCCAGTTTTAGCCTCCCATTTTCTCTCCGGGGACCAGTATCTCATCGGGCATCCACCGAACCTTCTACTCTGTAATTATTGTGACTTTATTCATGATTGTAATCTCGTGTATTAATTCACAATTTCGGGAACCACTCCAACCATATTCTTCAAGGTTGTTAAAAACAACCTGCAACAAACAACATCGATGCCATGTGAAGGGCCGTAGCATCTTCCAAATCGACAAGATAATCCATAGGATCAGTCAACTCTATGTAGTTTTCCAGGGAAGACTTCTTGAGTTTTGGAGAATGAGTTCACATTTGAATACTGATCAACTTGTTAGGAGAATGAGTTCGCATTTGAGGATGGTCACTTTGTTAGCAGTAAAGTTAATTACATTATCATCAATCAAAAGTTTACACATGCTAGATGGGGAAGGGTTGGTAGTAGGTGGCATTTGAATGAATGAAAGGTTCCTGGCATAATAGAAGGTTGGATCGCACATCTGAATGAGAGTAATGATCTGATTGAAAAAGTGTGGCAAATTGGCCCTGGTGACGAAATCATTATGAGGCTTATTTACAGGCATACTGTTTTGATCAATCTCTACCATGTGTTTGGAAGATAACTTCCCACTACATTTTTGAATGCATTCTCGAGAATTTCTTGAAGATGGGACTGAACCATCATAGCTCTTTCCTCAGCTTGCTTAACAAACTCAATGAGAGAACAAAATGTTGCATGTTCGAGTTCATAGTAAAAATAAGTCAAATAAGATTAGTCGGAGAACGACATAGTTGAGGGAGAGAGTTCAAATAAGCACCCAAAAAATTGGACGCAGATTTTTATAGTAGTTCAATTTCTTGAGAGATTTATCTACTTCGGAAGTTAGTCCACGAAAATTTTATTAGATGAGTGCAAACGCTAGAGAACTAAGAAGGTCTCATTACAAAAACAGATGAGAGAGAGCGGGAGAGATAAAGTATGACATCGAGAACCCAAGGGGTAAGAGGTCTCAAAAGTAGAAGTGGAGAAGTCCCGCTCTTAATTGTCTCCTCTTTTTATACTTGAAGACGTACCACAAATCAGCTAGGCCCCAACTAATTCTTCATGGAGTCTGATCATTGGGTCTATAAATTATTCAAAATACCCTTGAAATGGTTGTTAACAGAGAAACATGTCACTACTTCCACCAACTGCGTCACAATCTCGACGAATGGAGTCGCAAGCAAAAGAGTTATGGCAGTAGAAACATAGCCTTAAATTCGGAATGTTATTGCCCTTGTCTCAATGACTCCATCATTCCTTCATAAAGTCTGTCGAAATGAAATATTACCGTCATCATGGACAAAAATGAAAGTGCTTTGAGGTAACTAGATTTGGAAGGCCAGGTATAAAGAGCCCAAGTAGCAATGTATGTGGTAGCTAAGTAGATGATGCCCAAGTACTCCATGTTTGAATTAAAAAATGATTTTGCATGATCCAAGGAAAAAACTTCTTGGATGATTGCGGTGTCATTAGTCATGCACATGTTTAGATAGCATTCATATGAACAGAACTGGCTTTATAGTAATCTTTGTTATTTTTCTTATATATATTTTTCCGTGCGAGATGTGAGAAAACCCCGAGTAAGCATATATAAAGACTTAAAATGAGCAAGAAATATATTTTTAGGATATTTCTTAGTATTTCAATATGTATAAGATTTCATATATCCCAAGCAGTTGCTTGATTCTCTATTTATTATTTCATTTTTTGTTTAAAATGCTTTTCTGTTATGCTACTATTACGGTTCTAAGCAAAGAGTAAACTATAACAAAAAGACGGCTAGGGTTTTTGTGGAAGAAGAAGGGAATACCTGAAATGGATAAATCATGCCTCCATAGAGGGGGGGAAAGGGGTATTTATGGAGCCCCCTTTTACCAGGGCCGGCCGGCCCCAATTGAGGGCTGAACCGGTGTGGTTCAGCCCTCCCTCCTCTTATTGATTAATTGCGGGCTGAACCGGATGGTTCAGCCCGGTCTCGGTCCGGCGCTCCTTTAGGTCTTCTGGCGTACTTGAATCCTCGGAACCGCAGATCGTCCGGGGCCATAACATTCCCCTCCCCATCAAGAGGCAGCTTGTCCTCAAGCTGGAAGTCGGGAAATAACTCCCGGAACTCCAAGAAGTCCACCCACGTGTTGTGACTTGTGAGCCTCTGAGAGATCCTTCCACTTGACCAGAATCTCGGAACGGTACTCCGTGCCATGTTTCTTCCATCGGGACAGCAAGATATCTTCGGGACTGGGGCGCAGCTCCCCCGTCGTAGTGGCCTCGGGTAGAGAGGGAAGCACTGTGGCTGCCGCTCCCAGCTTCTTCTTCAGCAGTGATACGGGGAAGGTGGGGTGGATGCGAGAACCCTCAGGAAGGGCAAGCGTGTATGCGACCGGCCCCACCCGTCGAGTGATGCGAAACGGCCCATAGAACCGTGGGGAGAGTTTCTGATTGGAGCGGCGAGCAACTGAAAGCTGTCTGTACGGCTGGAGACGGAGGAAGACCTCGTCTCCAACCTGAAAGGTCCGCCCCGTGCGGTGCTTATCGGCCTGCAACTTCATCCGATCCTGAGCAACCCGGAGATTGTCCCGCAAGAGAGCCAAGGTCTGATCCCGGTCACGTAAAGCACGATCCACGGCCGGCAGAGCGGTGCTGCCCGGCTCATACGACCGCAGAGTGGGTGGTGCGCGTCCGTAGACAACCTCGAACGGAGTAACCCGACTGGCCGTGTGATACGAAGTGTTGTAGCAGTACTCCGCCCAGTGTAACCATCGAGTCCACGTCCGGGGCTCATCCATGACGAAGCAGCGAAGATACGTCTCGACACCCCGGTTCAGCACCTCTGTCTGGCCATCTGTCTGCGGATGGTGCGCTGTGCTCATGCGCAACCTGGTGCCCTGCAACCTGAAAAGCTTCTGCCAGAATTTGCTGAGGAAGGTCAGATCGCGATCCGATATGATGGAGCTTGGGAGACCATGGAGGCGCACTACCTCCCGGGCAAAGAGATCGGCAACGGTTTCCGCGGTGTAAGGGTGGCTGAGAGCGAGGAAATGACCGTATTTGGACAGCTTGTCCACTATGTTATGCCCTAACTAGGAGAGAAACTAAGAGAAGATGTAGAGGAAGCTAGAGAAAGAGATTAGGGTTAGGGTTGAGAGAAGAGGAAGAACCTGAATATATTCTTGCATGCCATCCAAAGAGAGGGGTCCGGATATTTATACCCCCGGACCCAAGACCGGCCGGCCAAGGGGGCCGGCCGGCCCAATGGGGCTGAACCCGGCGTGGTTCAGCCCCCCCCCCCCCCCCCCCCCCGAGCCATATATTTAAGAAGAGGGGGCTGAACCCATTGGTTCAGCCCCAATAACGCCACATCCGTGCCGCCGCCGCTTGTAATGTTGTCCAAACAACCGAGCCTCGTCCGGGGGCGTAACATTCCCTGCCCCATCAAAAGTCAACTTGTCCCCAAGGTGATAGTCCGGGTAAAGCTCCTGGAACTCCAGTAAATCGACCCAAGTATTGTGCTCTGCCGAGAGATCCTTCCACTTAACCAATAGCTCGGGACAGTACGCCGTGCCACGGCGTTTCCACTTAACCAACAGAACATCCTCCGGAAGCGGGCGAAGCTCGCCACCACTAGTAGCCTCGGGTAACACGGGGAAGACCGGAACAGCAGGCCCCAACTTCCGCTTCAGCAAGGAGACATGAAAGGTAGGATGAATCCGGGAGCTCGCCGGTAAGGCTAAGGTATACGCCACCGTCCCGACACGCCGCGTGATCCGAAATGGTCCATAGTAGCGGGGTGCCAGTTTCTGATTTGTCCGCTGGGCCACCGACAACTGGCGATAAGGACGAAGTTTGAGGAAAACGTCATCCCCCACCTGAAACTCCCGCTCGGTACGATGACGATCGGCCTGAATCTTCATACGATCCTGTGCTGCTCGAAGGTTCTCCCGTAGGGTGGTGAGAGTCCGATCACGATCACGGAGCGCCCGATCAACTGCTGCCACGGCCGTACTCCCGGGCTCATAACTGCTCAAGGTAGGAGGTGGACGCCCATAGACGACCTCAAACGGCGTGAGTTTACTGGCCGAGTGATAAGAAGTGTTGAAACAGTACTCCGCCCAATGTAGCCAACTAGTCCAGGTCCGCGGCTCATCCATGACAAAACAGCGAAGGTAAGTCTCGACGCCCCGATTTAAGACCTCGGTCTGGCCGTCAGTCTGGGGATGATGAGCCGTGCTGAAACGTAAGGAAGTCCCCTGCAAGCGGAATAGCTCTGTCCAAAATCGGCCTACGAAGGTCGGATCACGGTCGGAAATGATCGCGCGGGGAACACCATGCAAACGAACAACCTCCCGCACAAATAAGGTCGCAACAGACTCCGCGGTGTAGGGATGACTCAGAGCAAGGAAGTGCCCATACTTGGACAACTTGTCCACCACTACCAAGATCACTGTTTTCCCCTGCGACTTAGGTAGCCCATCGATGAAGTCCATAGAAACCGTGTCCCAGATCTGATGTGGAATTTCCAAGGGAGTGAGGAGGCCGGCCGGAGAAGTAGTCTCATATTTTTGTCGTTGGCACACCGCACACGTCTGTACGAACTCCTGAATGTCGCGGCGCATGCCCTTCCAAAACACGTTGGCCCGAGCCCGCTGAAGGGTGCGAAGAACGCCGGCGTGGCCGCCTGTCGGCGACGAGTGAAACTCATGCATCATCACCGTGCGCCAAGCAGAATGAGCAGGAATGACCACCCGCCCGTGATAGAAGAGTCGGTCATTCTGTAAATGGTAGCCTGGAGCTGTCGCATGACCTTGCTGCAAGTCCTCCACAATAGCCCGTAACTCGGGGTCGCGCTGCACCGCGTCTTGAATTTCATCCATCGACTCCAACTGCGGCCCGGAAATGTGTGCCAAACCCCCTTCGGGTAAGCGAGAGAGGGCGTCAGCCACCCGATTATCCTTCCCCGGTCGATATTCGATCGCATAATCATAGCCCAACAGCTTGGTGACCCACTTTTGTTGCAGGGGGGAAGAGATCCTTTGCTCCAAGAAATGCTTCAAACTCTGGTGATCGGTCCGGATCGTAAAATGACGCCCAAGTAGGTAGGGCCGCCAGAGAGCCACCGCATGAATCACCGCCAGCATCTCCTTTTCATACACTGAGAGACCCAGAGTCCGGGGAGCCAAAGCCTTACTGTAAAAGGCGATCGGCCGCCCCTCCTGCATCAAAACCGCCCCCACACCCACGCCAGAAGCATCTGTCTCGACCACGAACCGTTTGGTAAAGTCCGGGAGTGCCAACACTGGAGTCGTCGTCATAGCTCGCTTGAGCGCCTGGAAGGCGGTCTCGGCCTCAGCGTGCCACTCAAAAGCATCCTTCTGTAGCAGCTGTGTAAGTGGCCTAGCAATCTTCCCGTAGTCCCGTACAAAGCGTCGGTAGTACCCAGTGAGGCCTAAGAACCCCCGCAGTGCCCGAATGGTCAACGGTCGGGGCCACGACAGCATATTCTCGATCTTTCGTGGGTCTGCCTTCACCCCTTCAACAGAAACTAGATGCCCCAAATATTCCACCTCAGGTTGTCCGAAAGAACACTTAGACCGCTTAGCATATAACTGGTGTTGCCGAAGAGTAGAGAAGACCTGAGCTACATGAAGTAGATGATCCTCCCAAGTAGCACTGTAAATCAGGATGTCGTCGAAAAAAATCAGGACGAAGTGTCGCAGGAAGGAACGGAAAATCTCATTCATATTGGCCTGAAAGGTAGACGGCCCCCCAGTCAATCCATTGGCCATCACTAAGAACTCATAGTGACCGTCATGAGTTCTGAAGGCAGTCTTATGCACATCCTCCTCTTTCATCAGGATCTGATAGTAGCCGGACCGCAGATCCAGCTTGGTGAACAGGGTCGCCCCATGCAACTCATCCAAGAGCTCCTCGATCACGGGAATCGGAAACTTGTCCTTCACAGTTACACTGTTCAAGGCCCGGTAGTCCACGCAAAATCGCCATGATCCGTCTTTCTTCTTAACCAAAATAATCGGTGCGGAAAAAGAACTGGTACTAGGCCGTATGATACCTGCATCAAGCATTTCCTTCACACTGCGTTCAATCTCGGCCTTCTGGATGTAGGGATACCTGTACGGGCGGATGTTGGGCGGTTCCGCCCCAGTCTGTAACACAATCTGATGATCACGGAAACGTGACGGTGGAAGGGTACTCGGCTCCTGGAAGATGTCATCATACTCCTCTACAAGCGGCCGCAACTGATCTGGCACCTGTGTTAATCCCTCCTCGTCCGACCGCACCCCCAGCAGGATTGCCATCAAGCTACTAGACTCCTCCAGCTGCTGCAAACTGCGAAGGGAAATCTCCTTAACTGGAGACGATCTGAGCCCCGTCAAACAGAACTGTCGTCCGCCTTGCATGAATTCCATCGTCATCTGATCCCAATCAAAAGTAACCCGCCTCAGCTGCTGTAACCACTGCACTCCCAAAACCATGTCTGAGCCTCGGATCGGTAAGAGGTAGACGTCCGTGCACCCCACATATTCCTGCATCCGAAGCTCTACCGCCTTCAACATCCCTTGACACTGTAACTTGCTGCCGTCTGCAACCATGACCTGAAAGGCTGCACCCGTGTCGATCTGTTGCCCCACCTTCCTTGATACATCAGGATGAATAAAGTTGTGGGTGCTCCCACTGTCGACCAAAATCGTCACCCTCTCACGCCGAACCCGTCCAACCAACCGCATCGTAAGCGGGGGGGGGGGGGGGGGGATTGCATCCCTCCATGGCATGTAGGGAAACGCCCAACTCCGCCAGGTCTAGGTCTCCCCCAAACTCCACCTCCTCTGGTAATACGTCCTCCTCGAGCTGCTCCTCCTGCTGCAACATGAAAACCTGGACCTTCTGGCACTTGTGACCGGGGACGAACTTCTCATCACAATTAAAGCATAAACCCTTCTCCTTCCGAGCCGCCAACTCGCTCCAAGACAACCGAGTCACCGTTGGCTTGGTACCCGTGGGGGGCTCCCGTCGTGCTGCCATCGTCGGGCCCAAAGCTGGTCTACTCGTGTTACGTGCCCGTTGCCTGTTGAACCTCTCCTCCTGAATACGTGCCAACGTAATGGCATGGTTCAAGGAACGGGGCATGAGTGCCTGAACCTCATCCCGAATATGCTCCTTAAGACCGGATATAAAATAGCTGTAAAGCGTCCTCTCTGGCCACTGAACCCGATTCGCCAACTTCTCGAACTCGGTCCGATACTCCATAACCGACCCCTTCTGACGAAGCTTCTGAAGGAGTGCCTCAAAGTTCTCATACTCCAGTGGCCCAAACCGGGCCGTAAATCCCTCCACGAACTCCCCCCAAGGCACGTACTCCCGTCCCCGCAAGAACCACTGTGTCCATTGGAAGGCATCATCCTTCAGATGGAAGGACGCTAGCTGCACCCACTGGCCTTCAGGCACCTCCTGGTACTGGAAGAATAATTCGGCCTTGTGAATCCATTCCAGGGCGTCGCCGCCCTCGAACTCTGGAAAGTACATACGCGTTAACCCGGGGGTCAACCGTTGTGCTCCTGGACCTCCGTCCCTCCTTGCGTGTTCCCCATGCTCAAAACCCCCGTACCCGTGCGGCTGTCCCGCTCCCCAAGGCGGAGGTTGCGGGTGCTGCGGCTGGCCGCCCCACCCTGGGCCAAATCCGACCCCTCCTGGTGGCCCAAACCCGCGTGGAGGAGGAAGGAGCCCCCCCCTTTGCTGTCCCACCATGTCGGGTGGCCGCCGGAGCCCCAAAAGCTCCTCCCCGCCTCGGCGCCACTCTTCCGGGGCCGATCCCAGTCCTCCGAAACCTGCTGCAGTGAATCCGGGCGGAAACAGCCCCGCCGGACCCCCGTAACCCGCTCCCGAAGCCGCAGGAGCCCCGTATCCCGCCGATCCCGTGCCGCCGACCCCTCCGTGCCACGCCGCGCCGGCCGGAGCCCCTCCCGCAGGCCGCACGCCCCCGACACCTTCCGCAGCCCGCGCAGAGACGGAGCCGGCTGGATCGGCTCCTGATCCGGCCGAATCCTCGTTGGCCGGGCCCTTCCCCTTCAGTAGGGTCTTCAACTCCTCCAAACGGGTCTCCAGACGCACTTCCAACGCCGCCATGGAATCGGTGAGGCCAACAACATTCTCCTCTAGGGTTTCAATCCGCGAGGATTCCTCTTGATTGCGAGTATTCACCATTGCCGCGAGAATCGACTGCTTTGATACCAATTGTTATGCCCTAACTACGAGAGAAACTAAGAGAAGATGTAGAGGAAGCTAGAGAAAGAGATTAGGGTTAGGGTTGAGAGAAGAGGAAGAACCTGAATATATTCTTGCATGCCATCCAAAGAGAGGGGTCCGGATATTTATACCCCCGGACCCAAGACCGGCCGGCCAAGGGGGCCGGCCGGCCCAATGGGGCTGAACCCGGCGTGGTTCAGCCCCCCCCCCCCCCCCCGAGCCATATATTTAAGAAGAGGGGGCTGAACCCATTGGTTCAGCCCCAATAACGCCACATCCGTGCCGCCGCCGCTTGTAATGTTGTCCAAACAACCGAGCCTCGTCCGGGGGCGTAACACACTATGACCAAGATCGTGGACTTGCCCTGAGACCGGGGCAGGCCCTCAATAAAATCCATCGAGACCGTCTCCCATATCTGCTGAGGAATCTCCAAGGGCGTGAGCAACCCTGCCGGTGAGGACGTCTCGTACTTCTGCCGCTGGCACATGTCGCACTGCTGCACAAAACGTTGCGCGTCCCTGTGTAACCCCCTCCAAAAGACATTGGCCCGCAGCCGTTGTAATGTGCGAAGCACCCCGGCATGACCTCCGGTCGGGGACGAGTGGAACTCCTGTAACATGACCTCCTTCCAAGCGGAAGAAGCGGGAATGACCACCCTCCCGTGGTAATACAAATGTCCTCCAATCAGCTGGTACCCTGGAGGAGTGGGCTGGCCCTGAGACAAGGCCTCCACAATAGGCTGGAGCTCTGGATCCGCGGCTATCTCCCTCTGAATGTCATCCAAGGACTCGATCAACGGTACCGACAGGCGAAAGATGGTGCCTTCCGGCAGGCGGGATAGGGCATCGGCCACTAAATTCTCCTTGCCCTGCTTGTACACGATCTCATAGTCATACACGAGCAGCTTGGTCAACCACTTCTGCTGGAGAGGAGATGCTAACCTCTGATCCAAGAAGTGTTTCAGGCTCTGGTGATCGGTGCGAACTTTAAAATGGTGGCCTAGCAGGTATGGAAGCCACAGCGTCACTGCGTGAAGAATTGCTAGCATCTCCTTCTCGTACGTGGAGAGGCCCAAGGTTCGAGGTGCCAAAGCCTTGCTGAAGTAGGCCAACGGCCGCCCCTCCTGCATCAAAACCGCCCCAATTCCCACTCCTGAAGCGTACGTCTCCACTACAAATTCCTTGGTGAAATCCGGTAGTGCGAGCACCGGCGTGGTCGTCATAGCCTCCTTGAGAGCGGAGAAGGCCCGCTCCGCCTCGTCATGCCACGTAAAGGACTCTTTGTGGAGGAGTTGTGTAAGTGGTCGTGCCAGCTTACAATAATCCTTCACGAACCTCCTATAGTACCCAGTGAGGCCCAGGAAGCCTCGAAGTGCTCGCACGTTAGCCGGCCGCGGCCACTCCACCATGCTCTCTATCTTCTTTGGGTCTGCCCTGACCCCTTGTGCCGAAACCAGATGCCCCAAATATTCCACCTCTGACTGCCCAAACGAGCATTTCGACAGCTTGGCATAGAACTGATGCTGTCGCAGAATTGTAAGAACCTGTGCCACGTGCTCAACATGCTCCTCCCACGACCGACTGTATATCAATATATCATCGAAGAATATGAGTACCGATCGCCGTAGGAGTGGCCGGAAGGTCTCATTCATCACGGCCTGGAAGGTCGATGGGACATTGGAAAGCCCAAAGGGCATCACCAAGAACTCGTAATGTCCATCGTGTGTGCGAAACGCGGTCTTGTGAATGTCTTCCGTCTTCATCCGAATCTGGTGGTAGCCGGATCGGAGGTCCAGCTTGGTAAACAAACTCGCCCCATGCAGCTCGTCCAAGAGCTCTTCTATCATCGGTATAGGAAACTTGTCCTTGATCGTTGATTCATTCAGGTTGCGGTAATCCACGCAGAAACGCCAAGACCCGTCTTTCTTTTTCACCAGGATGATGGGTGAGGAAAAGGCGCTGGTGCTCGACCGTATGATGCCGGTCACCAGCATCTCTTTCACACTCTTCTCGATCTCGGCCTTCTGAATGTACGGGTACCGGTAGGGTCTGACGTTTGGGGGAGCAGCCCCTTCCTTCATCTGTATGCCGTGATCCCTGAACCTGGGCGGCGGAAGGCCCCGGGGCTCCTGGAACACATCTCTGAACTGGGACAAAAGTACATGTATCTCCTTTGGAATGTCTGGTGGGTCGTGGGCCAAGGCCTCTACCCCCACTACCATGGCTATCGGGGATCCCTGCTCCTCTAACCGCTGCAAGCTCCTCATAGAAATCTCCTTTAGTGGTGAAGACCGAATGCCCTGCAGGCAGTAATCCTTCCTCTGCTGGGTGAATTCCATCGTCAAACGGACCCAGTCGGTGGTCACCCTCTGTAACTGCCGTAACCACTGGACCCCCAACACCATGTCCGAACCCGAATCGGAAGTAAGTACATATCCGTGTGGCACAAATAGCCCTGCACGCGGATCTCCACCCCCTTCATCACCCCCTCGCACCTCAGCTTGCTCCCATCTGCTACCATAACCTGGAAGGCCGCCTCCCTGTCAATCGTCTGGCCCACCTTTGAAGCAACTGCCGGGTTGATGAAATTGTGGGTACTCCCACTATCCACCAGGATGGTCACTCGCTCCTTGCCCACCAAGCCTGTGAAACGAAGCGTCACCGGGGCCGTACAACCCTCCATGGCCTGCAAGGAGACCCCGAACTCTGCCAAATCCAGATCCTCCACGTCGGCTTCCTCCAGATGGTCCTCCTCGTCATCCTCCTCCCGCAGCATAAACACCTGGACCTTCTGGCAGGCATGTCCCTTGGTGTACTTCTCATCACAGTTAAAGCACAGTCCCTTCTCCCTCCTGGCCTGCATCTCTGGCCATGTCAACCTGGTCACTGTCGGCCGTATGGGAGGTGGCTGCTCGCGTCGTACCGTCGCGGAAGCCGCGGGTGGCTTGGTCGTCATCCGGTTCCGCTGCCTGTTGTAACGCTCCTCCTGTATTCGGGCGATGCTAATGGCATGACTCAGACTGCGCGGCAAGTATGCGTGAACCTCGTCCCGCAAGTGGTCCTTCAACCCTGAGATGAAGCAACTCAACAAGGTCTGCTCCCCTCATGCGACACGGTTCGCTAATCTTTCGAACTCCGTCCTAGACTCCGTGACGGTCCCCCGCTGCCGTAGTTTTTGAAGGGTGGCTTCCACATCCTCGTACTCCAGAGGCCCAAAACGAGCCGAGAAGGCCTCGATGAACTCCGGCCACGGGGCAAAAGTGCGTCCCCGCAAAAACCATTGCGTCCACTGATACGCGTCCTCCTCCAGATGGAAGGCTGCCAGTTGTACCCACTGAGCCTCGGGAATCTCCTGATATTTGAAAAACAGCTCCGCCTTTTGTATCCACTCCCGGGCGTCCCCTCCCCGGAACTTAGGAAAATTCATCCGTGTCCGCTTGGGTTGCATGTATGGTCTCTGATAAGCCCCTCCCAAACCGCCACCGTCTGGTCCCATCACCCCGGGTTGCCCAAAATCTCCTTGGATTCCTCCCTAATTCCACCCTGGATTCCTTCCCGGTCCCATATTGGCCGGACCATATCCCCCGTTAGGAGCATTCGCTGGTGGGAGCGGAAAATTCCCCGTTGTGCCCCCGAGAGGAACCGCATTTGCCCCGGTTGGGCGAAACACCCCAAATCCTTGATGTTGTGGCCTCCATGCTTGTCCTGGGTGCTGTCCGAGACCCCCTCCTGGCCGCAGTAGTCCGCCGTGAGCCGGCAGGGGCTGTTCGAACCCCCAAGTTGAAGCCGATCCTCCGTCGGGCCCCCAGGGACCTCCTGCAACTTCCTCTGCCCGACTGGACCCATTCCGGGGCGGTTTCGGCATCCAGGAGGGAGCCGATCCTCCGCCGAACCCCCCGCTGCCCCATCCTCCGCCCTCCGGGTGTCCGCCTGACATCCCGCTGGATCGGGATGGAATCGGAGGCCCGCGTGCGGCCTCTGGCACGTTTCCCGCGCCGAATCCGGAGCCCGACGCGCCTGTCGGCCCACCTCCGTGACTCCCGCACCCTGTGCTCCCTCCGTTAGGGAGATTTGTCGCTTCCGTGTCGGATCCCGCGCCGTTTACGGCCTTCCCTTTCAGATTTTGCAAGAGGTGGGATTTCAACTCCTCCATCTTCTCATCGAGACGTTCCTCCAAGTGTTGTTGCGAGTCCTTCATGCTTGCTTCGATTGCCGCCACGGAATCTGTCAACGCCGCGTAGTTCTCCTCGATGGTGGCCAAACGCGCCGTCTCTGCCTCCGTACGCGTCACCATGGTCGCAGGAAGGATGCTCTGATACCAAATGTTATGCTACTGCTAGGGTTCTAAGCAAAGAGTAAACTAGAACAAAAAGACGGCTAGGATTTTTGTGGAAGAAGAAGGGAATACCTGAAATGGATAAATCATGCCTCCATAGAGGGGGGAAAAGGGGTATTTATGGAGCCCCCTTTTCCCAGGGCCGGCCGGCCCCAATTGAGGGCTGAACCGGTGTGGTTCAGCCCTCCCTCCTCTTATTGATTAATTGCGGGCTGAACCGGATGGTTCAGCCCGGTCTCGGTCCGGCGCTCCTTTAGGTCTTCTGGCGTACTTGAATCCTCGGAACCGCAGATCGTCCGGGGCCATAACAATTTCTTATTGAAAATTTGTTTACATTGTTATAATACGTTTGTTGTTATGTGTAATTATTATTTCTGTTAAGTAATTTTAGTTAGGTCATGGTGTGAATAACACACCTTTTATTCATATTTAGAAGTATTTAATCTTTTTCATTGAAGAGTAGAAGAGTGCTCGTTTCTTCACAAGAAGCAGAAGCACCCTTATAAGTTTCTTCCCAAATCAAACTTTGAACGAAACCTTTCATAGTTGTTAGTTATTGAATTTGTTACAACTAAATAGTGGTGATACATAAAGTCCAAAGTATATTAAATCTGTCTTCTTGTCATTCTCTGAAAAAATGAGGATGAAAAATTGAAAAGTGTAGAGAACCACCAGTGCTAGACACAGTTTTATGAAATTTTGAGAGCATAAACAATGTCATTGTCCAAAATAATTGTAAAATCAAGCTGAAACTATGAAATGGATGAGTAAATGATTAGGATGGTTAGTAAATAACATATATGTAGACAGAACTCTAGCTGACCATCAGTTTGCAAGCAGTTCTCAGAAATTAAAGAACTTTTAGCAACCAAATATCCACATAATGTTTGCAAAAGGGTAACCAAAAAATATAAAAAGTAATAAAAAAAATAAAAAGATATTCAATTATTTCTAATGCTCTTCACTGCAAACTATAAAACAATGAAATAAGCCAACGGGGGACCAACTAATTTGAACAATTTCTTGAAAGAACATATCAAGCTATGTTGAAAGATTACACCTTACAGAGTTACAGTAAAGTTCTTTGCGGACTGATTTTAAAATAAGTGATATTAATACATAAACCAGAGCTTGCTCCTAAATGTACTGCCTAAAGGACAGACAAGAATATCATTAGCACAACCGAAAAAAATGTTTTTTTCTGAAAGAATTCTCAAATTGCACCATATAGGATATCAGTTAATCAAAGGAATACATGAAATAAGAAAGTTTCACATTAAAAAGATACTTACTTGACAAAATCATTCTTCAAAACTCGCATTAGGATTGTGGCAAGGAATCCAGTTAGAAGAAGAACTGTTACACATGAGTTTATAATTGAGAACCAATGAATCTCCAAGTGGTGCGGAAGGGAAGAAGACTGGGAGTACTTCTCCATCCTTCTCTCAAAAGGTGTCTCGGTATCTTTCCATTTCACAGAGTACATGAATTCCACCTCTATCTCTTTGTCCTCAGTAATGTCAACCATTGAATTGGTATCCGTATGAACATTGATCTCAATAACACGGTCATTATTGTAAAAGACTTCAAAGAGGATATGCCGGTAAAGAAAGTGTTTGTACTCACTTGGGTCAGACTTGCCTTCCTTGTCAACCTTCCCAATGAAACCCCAAACTGGAAGGTCGTCATAGTACATCTGGAAGTAATAATCCTTATCTATTGCATTCCTGAATTTGGCCACTTCTTCTTTAGCAAGCTGCTCTTTACACACTGACTTTGAATCATAATTTACTCGGAAGTCAAGCTTGTATGGAGCATCAACCAAGCGGTCACCATTCAGAATTTCACCAAGAGCTTCTGACTTATCTTTCACTGGTGCTGCGACATTTTAATAATTGACATAAGAAGCTTATACTACGAGACATAAAATGTAGATGAAAAGTTTAAACAAGGAAAGGAAAAAAGAAAGCAAGAGAAGAGAATAACGCTAACCTGGAGAACAAAAGGGGAGATCAAAGTAACGATAGGTTTCACTGGAAACAGATAAAACAGGTCAAAAAACAATAATATTAAAACAGAGTTACATAATATAGGATGATATGATTTCTTACCCACAAAACTTGTAAATGCACAAATTTCAATAAAGTTTACTAATGAAATAGAACCAACAAAAAAACCAGCAATTTCCTTTCAAATAATATGATGTTGAAAATTTTAGAATTTTTTTGAGATGTCACAGATAAGTGAAGGTGTGAAGCTCTTATCCTGATTTTTGTACGCAAAATATAATTGCCATGTTTATAAAATCTTGGCTTCAATAAAAAAATTTATAATCTAAATTGTTTGTTCCCACGACTCCCGAAAATTGTTGCAGCATTAAACTTCTCCAAAAAATAAAAAAATTGAAATATTTTTGAGGTTTACAAGGATGTGGCAATAATACTAAGGGAAATATTTGGATAAAATTTTAATTTATTTTTACAGAGAATTTTTGCAGTATCTTGCACTACATGATCATTTTTGAAGTGGTAGACCAACCCAACAGATAAATCTCAATGAAACATTTAAGGGATGTGTTATGGTTCCCCAATATCTACTTTGATTATGTTACATATATTTTATTACAAGTTTTTATGTTATTTCGAGTTGTATGAGTCTAGTATTATCGAATCGAGACATTACGAGTCTTTAGGATGGTTTTTAATATTCAGCGTTTCTCTTTTAACCGACCCCACTATAGTGGGATAAAGGCTTGGGTGTTGTTGTTGTTAGACCCATGCCACATGAAATGTTTTAAATAGACCTCGTGGGTCATTTGTATGATGTGAAGGAAATTAACCAAGTTCTACTCATCTCTTGAGTTATTTTCTCCTCCCATGTCTAAGGTTAGGGTTGAGCTAGACATCACTTTTTCCTCTCCCCTCGCATTCTCTACGGGTTAAGCTTGGCTCCTATTGTATCATCGTCTCCATTGCCACCTTCGACGACGTTACAGACTAGGCCTATAACATTTTGGTATCAGAGCGAAGTTCCCGCTCATCCCACCAAACATCAGCCAACTAGCATTCTTCTTTCCGCCTCGATGACGTCGTCCATCGACTCTATGGCACACCGCACGCAGCCAGCACCCGCAGTCGACATCCCCTCTTAGTCGACGTCACTCATCTCCTTCCTTCTCACCATGCAGATCGTGTTGATCCCACGCGAGCTTCTTTGGATCGCAGCGCCACCCTCGCCTACAATCGACGCTTACGCCAATCATTCCTTTCGCATACGGTGCCTTTTTCTGTTAGAGTAATCACTCTGATCGGCCTTTGCATCTCCATATCGCATTGTCGCCATCGTGAGCACCCAACGACGTCGCCCTGAACAAACACGTAAGAGCAGGGCCAATGTGGTGTTTTTCTCTCGCCGTTTTTATCGTGCTCCCCAACTTTTTTCACTCCTCAAGCGACACTGCAACCCCTTTCCTCGAGCAGGCGACGTCATTGTGGAGCCCAACGTCGTTTCTCTCCTCGAGCCCCAAACCTCAGCAGGTCAAATCGGTTCATGGAACTTGTGCCAGCAGCAGAAGGCTCTCCAGAACTATTCCTCGGATTAATTGCTTAATTATTTAATTCTTAGCTGGATTAATTGATTAGTTACTTGCGGTGGTATGAGAGTGAAGTTCCCGCTCATCCCAGCAAACAGCAGCCAACGAGCTTTCTTATTTTTGCCTTGAATACGTCATTCAACGACTCTATGGCACACCGCAAGCAGCCAGCACCCGCAGTCGACATTCCCTCTCAGTCGACATCTCTCATCTCCTTCCTTCTCACTGTGCGGATCGTGTCGATCCCACACCAGCTTCTTCGGATCGCGGCGCCACCCTCGCCTACGATCGACGCCTACGCAATCATTCCTTTTGCATATGGTGCCTTTTGTGTTCGAGCAATCACGCTGATCGGCCTCTACATCTCCATACCGCATTGTCGCCATCGTAAGCACCCAATGACGTCGTCCTGAACACATCAGAGCCGCTCCAATGTGTGGCGTTCTTCTCTCGCGCTCTGTTCTCGTGCTCCCAAAGTTTTTCACTCCTCGAGCGGCACACGCAACCCCTTTCCTCGAGCAGGCGCCGTCAGTGTGGAGACCAACGACGTTTCTCTCCTCGAGCCCCAAACATCAGCAGGACAAACCGGTTCATAGGACTTGTAGCAGCAACAGAAGGCTCTCTGGAAGTATTCATCGGATTAATTGCTTAATTATTAGCTGGATTAATTGATTAGTTACTTGCGATGGTATGATGGCGAGTTCCAACGAGTAAATTATACTTCGTTCAATGTACCGAAAGTTATTGGAGATGTCGGTGTCTTATGATGTCGTGCTCTTGCGGCTCATCGACAGCATTGGCCGACGATTCGGCGCCTCAATCCCACAGGCGCAGACACTGATCCCACTGCAGCAGTCATTGCTTCCACCTGCGCCCAAAGAAGCTCCTCCGACCGCCAATGTTATTGTCTCTCCACCATCGCCTTCAATGTTCCCTCCCCGCACTTCACATCACTAGCCTCGTCGCCTCCACTCCCAGCGATGGTGCCGCCACAAATTGTGCAGCCACCATTAGTCCATGCGGTCTCCATCCCACAACCTTCGCTATAGTCACATATTCTGGTGCTCCCTCTCGATCGATTCCTTCTATTAACTGTCATCTTTCATAGTCGTGGATAACCTTTAGCAAGGTTTTGTCTCCCTCGTCTGTCCTCATTGATTGGGCACACTCGCCCAGGCTTTGGAACTTCGGTTTGACGGTCTTCCTTCTGCCAGCCTCGACCGTGTGAGAACCTTCTTTTCTCTCATGCCTCTTGTTAGCTCGATGACATCCCTCAACTTGTGCAACCACCACCATAACAATGTGTTATCGAGATCTATTCTGGAGAGAAATTAAAGAGCATGATGATGCCCTCATTCGAGCCTTGTTCGAGCTTGAGGACAAGCTTGCCTTGAAGGGCGGATGAGATGTTAAGGGTCTCCCCTATATGTGTCGATTATGTTATGCATATTTTATTATAAGTCTTTTAAGTATGTTATTTTGAGTTATATGAGTATAGTGTTATCGAGTCGAGTCATTATGAGTGTTTAGGATGTTTTTAATATTTCACGCATCTCTATTATTTTGGGGTTATTTACAGGCATACCACCGGTAATGTTTTAAATGGAGCTCTTGGGTCAGTCTATGAGGCATGAATGAATTAACCAAGCTATACTCCTCTCTTGAGTTCTTTTCTCCTCTGATTTCTAGGGTTATGGTTAAGCAAGGCTCCCTTTCTTCCTCTCCCCTCGCATTCTCCACAGGTTGAGCTCGGCTCCCCTTGTATCTTTGTCTCCACCGCCACCTCCGATGATGCTACGAGATAGTCCTGTAACATCTGGTATCAGAGCGAAGTCCCTCCTCATCCCATCAAACAGCAACCGACAAGCCTTCTTCTTTTCGCCTCGACGATGTCGTCCATCGACACCATGACACAACACAAGCAGCCAACGTTTGCAGTTAACGTCCCCCTTCCAGAAAGATGATCCACAAGATATCGTCAAAGAAGTTGATTTTAAGTTGGTGAGAGTACGATTTCAACTCAATAAAGAAAACAAAAACAATCCAAGAGATGTCAGCAAAAGAGTGCAAGTTGAAATCAGCAAATAAAGCAACTTGCAATTTGACGTCAACGATAAAGATGACCAGTTGGAGGAGCCGTGGAGATGAAGTTGCTCCATTGATCCTAAGATCATTCTCTTATGTTTCTTCAGTTAAAGTTGTAACATCACCTTGTCATGTATCAGACCTTGCACAACTTTATTTGATAATAAATTGATTTGTTTTTTATCTTCGTGTCTCTTTAACTGTAACGATGGTGAAAGTTTTTAATACCAAGGTATCTAAACACCTAGAGAGGGGTGAATAGGTTTTCTAGTATTTTAAGAATTTCCCTCTACTTAGTGTATTGTGATTTAGTTTCTTTTGTGTGAGTTAGTTACTTTTAGCTTTCAAGGCACAACACAAAAGCACACAGTAGTTTTATAGTGGTTCCCCAGATTATGGGTACGTCCACTTTCCCTCTCGCCTTTCTAACAGTGTGTTAGACAAAGCTTTTCTTCAAAACTCTGCTCCTTAGAACTTACAACACAGATCCCGCAGGATCTCTCAGTCTCCTCCAAGACTTACAACTCATGCACAAGGCCTTACCTCACAACAAACTGCTCCAACAGCTCAGTGATCAGCAGATCACCTACCTCAGACTAAATCAATAGTCCTACAGCTCAGGCTATGGAGGTTAGCCCTACAACTTAGGGAGTAACACTCTCCTACCTCAGGCACAAAGGCCCTACCTCAGGCACACAAGCCCTACCTCAGGCACACAGTCCCTACACTCCTAAGTTATCAAGGCGCGTCTGAGGCGCCGGGCGCACGAAGTAGCGCCCGATCATGGGCGAGGCGGGCGAATTGGCCCGGGAGCGCCCCAGGGGCGCCTAGGCGCGGGCCTTTCAGGCGCTAGTTAGGCGTGCCTAGAATAGATTCGGTCTAGGCCCGGTTTATTTTAATGGGTTTTGTCTTTATGAAGAAGCTTGGCCTCATTTTCCTGATTCACGCCGAATCGGGTTAGGGTTGAAATCTCCACTCAAGTCGCCGCTCCGCTCTTGTTGTTGCTCCTCTTCTGTTCGTAGCTCCTCTTCCGCTCGTCGGCCGCCGCCACTTTTGGTAACTTCTTCTCACTGCATTCCTTCTTCTTCTTGCATGTTGACTGTCATTTGAAGATTTTTCCGGCTGTATTTTTCTGGCTGCCATTTTTTCCGGCTGCTCTCTTCTGTTCGAGCATAGACACATAGTGAAAGCCCAGTTCAAGTAATTTTTTGGCTGCTCTCTTTTGTTCTAGCCTTCTAGCATAGTCATAGTGGAAGCTCAGTTCACTGTAACAGTGAACTGTGCGCCCAGTTCACTGTAACAGTGAACTGTGCGCCCAGTTCACTGTAAAACAGTGAACTGTGCGCCCAGTTCACTGTAAAACAGTGAACTGGAGCCCAGTTCACTGTAAAACAGTGAACTGGAGCCCAGTTCACTGTTACAGTACAGTGTGCCAAAAATGATATATATTTCCGTGCAAAATTGTGTATACAGATATATGAATATAGTTTTGGGTAACTTCACGAGCTCTCTACAGTAGGCAGTATCCCTTCTTTATCCTTAATGTGCACATATTCTACTCGTTTTATTCTTAGGGCTCATTTCATTGCTAGAAATAAAATTTTAGAAAATGGTGATTTTTTTCTCCCATTGTATCCTCAAGAATAAGTTTTAAGGAGGCTTATGAAGTTTGAATTTAATATTTATCTCAATCTATATTCAACCAAATAGCGGATTTAACAAACTAGTCAATTTAAAGAACTTTGTTTTCTAATTTCAAGTAGCATAATGACCCATTGTTATCCTCGTAGTCGTCTCCAAAGGCCTTATCCCAACTATTTGGGGTTGGCAATATGAAACTCCAGTTTTTAATTTGTTCTTTGTGAGTACTTCCTTAGGAAATGAAACTAAACTACTTAAATATTGTTGAATAACTTTAATTCATATTCCCATGAGTTTACTCCTTCCATATCTAATCCTTTGACACTAGTTTTATCCATTCTTTTAATTGGTGCATTTTCTAACCATCATTATCTATTTCTAAACCACCTAAAATATTTATATTTATTATCGTATTTTTGAGACATGTCGCTTCCATGGTTCCTTTAATATAAACATTTCTAAAAAAAATTCCTTCATTTATCTTTTCTTGTTTTGTTACACATCCCTCTTTTTAAGTTATGCTACACATTTATCTTTCAACATTTTGCTACACATTTGTCTTTTCAATATCATTTTTGTCACAACCAACTTGTATATCGATAACTTCTTTACAGTGAACTGGAGCACATCTAAGAAGAAGGCACCTACTCCAACAATGCGTACAGATGATGTCGAGGATGAAGAAAAAGCTGAGTTCAATGAAGAAGAAAATGAAACCTTTATTGATTCAGACGATGAGTGATGGCGTGATCGTCGTGATGTTATGTTATTTTCTTGCACATTAGTTTAGAGTTTATGATTGCTGACTTGGTAGCTTAGGTTTGTTTTTTGGTGCGAAAAATTGCAATGTTGATTTGGTAGATTATGATTGCTGACTTGGTTGATTTATTTATGTTATTATTTTTATTATGTTGCCATCAAAAAATGATCTCATTTTATTATGCTTGAATGTTTGATTCTAATATGTTCTTTGTGGAAGCCATGTTATATTGTTAATTCAAGAGGGGTTGATCATGGGTGTTCAAAAGGTACAAAAATTGTTACCCTAAATTTATTTCTCTGTCAACTTTATATTATATGTTATAATTTTTTATTTGATTTCTAGTTACACTTTGTATGCATCAATTATGACTATCATGTATTTATATCACTTCTCACGTGTTTAGATAGAATATTGGAAAATATGAGCTCTTATACTAACTTGATAGAAGAGAACTAACCCAATTCCAAAAGGGCTCATATACTAACTTGATAAAAGAGAACTAACCCAATTCCAGCGAATTGGGCGCCCAATTCGCTCAATTTGAGCGAATTGGGCGCTCAATTCGCTCAATTTCCTTTTTCCCCAATTTTTGCGTCTCACGGGCCTCAGGCGCGCACCTGCGCCTTTCTCCTTACGCCTAGGCTCCAGGGGCCCTTTGCGTCTTGGTGCGCCTTGCGCCTTTGATAACTTAGCTACACTCGGATCCACACTTGAATCCTACCTCAGCCTTTATAAACTAGTCCTGCACACAGATCTGTTAAGATCCTACAGAAGAGAAGGTGTTTTGTTGATGTGGTTGATATCACACCAGAGAAAATTTCCTCTGTGTCTGCTTCTTCCTGAGCTGAGTTTACCTCAGCCCTATCTTCTTCTCAGCAACAAGATAAATAATCTTCAACAAACTATGGCTTGTGCTGGAAGTAACTCAGAACAAGTTTTTGATCTTGCTATAGATTTGCTTTTTAGACAACTAACATTAATTGCAGAAGTCTGAAGGCTTTGCTCAGTCTTCTCTTTCAGAAAGCTTTTCTGATCTTGTTGTAGCTGGTGAAGATTGCTACAGCTAACTTGCTGGAACTTTTTGGAGCAGCTGGTTGAACTTTTGGTTCTCAAGCTCAGCAACAATGACGAGGAAGATGAAATTCAGCCGCCTCTTTTTGAAGTGAGTAAAACCCTAAAAGTTGAGTTCTCAGCTCCTGATCATGTCTCATTTACCTTTCGTCGATTAACGGCTCCTTGAAGCAGTGAGGACCACCAGTAGTTGTTGACTACAACTTGCTATGACAGAAGTAGACGAACAACAGACTTCCGGCGTCATTTGTCGTGTTCTATAGCTTTCTTGCGATGAATTTGAACTCTGTTGACTTTTGCTGACGTCAACATCTGTGAACTTGGCCAAATTCTCAGATTCAATCCATGTGTTGAGTGCGTTGAGTGAACTGACTTCACTCAACGAATCTGGACATTGTCAGTTTCTTTTGCACTGCTAGACGTTGAGTGCGTTTAGTGAATCTTCATCAATCAACGTCCCTGGACTTAGCTGCAACTTTCTTTATCTGCTAGGCGTTGAGAGCATTGAGTGAGCCTTCATCACTCAACGCTTTTGTCCTTAGTCGCTTCTCTGGAGTCTGCCAACTTGCTGAGCCGTTGAGTGAGTTGTCCTCATTCAACGCATCTGCACTTAGACAAATTTTTTTATCCATCTTTCCTTGAGCTTTGACATCACACTACGCTTTCTTTTGAGTGAGCTGTATTCACTCGACGATTCTGGACTTGGCCAGAATTACTCTGTCCATCTTTCCTTGAGCTTTGACATCACATGACGCTTCCTTCTTCAGGCATCGAGTGAACTCACTCGACGTTTCCGGACTTAGTCGATTTTTTTGCTTACCACTGCTGAAGCTTTGAAGACTTCAGCTATACTCGACGCCTCTTGTTATATGACATTAAATGAACTGCCTTCACTCAACGCCTGTGAACTTAGCCGCAGAATTTCTTTGCAGACTGCTGGGCTTTGATTGTCCACACTTTACTCCGCGCTTTTTGGCATCTAGCGTTGAGTGAACTGGATTCACTCAACGTCTGTGGACTTAGACAAATTTTTGTCACTCCACATTTCTAACTTGTAACCACATGTCACAACCACTTGGAATACTTGTCTCATCAATGTGATAAGGACCAACCTGTATGCATGAATTTGAACATACATCAAATACAACTGTCCATCTTTCCTTGAGCTTTGACATCACACGACGCTTCCTTCTTCAGGCGTCGAGTGAACTCACTCGACGTTTCCGAACTTAGTCGATTCTTTTGCTTGCCACTGCTGAAGCTTTGAAGACTCCAGCTATACTCGACGCCTCTTGTTATATGGCACTGAGTGAACTGTCTTCACTCAACGCCTGTGGACTTAGCCGCAGAATTGCTTTGCAGACTGCTGGGCTTTGACTGTCCACACTTTACTCAGCGCTTTTTGGCATCTGACATTGAGTGAACTGGCTTCACTCAACGTCTGTGTACTTAGACAGATTTCTGTCACTCCACATTTCTAACTTGTAACCACATGTCACAATCACTTGGAATACTTGTCTCATCAATGTGATAAGGACCAACCTATATGCATGAATTTGAACATACATCAAATCCAACTATGTGTATATCATTGACTTGTTTGACTTCTACAAATGAGACATTGTGAGCAATGGACCTAACAATCTTTCACTATTTGAAAAAGTCAAAACCCTCAAACAAAATTTTGAGTCAATGATATACACTAACATATGCAGCAATAAACCATTAAATTGGAAAATTTATAACAAGACAACAAGAGTATCAAGTTATAGGTTACCACACTTTCCTTGTCTGCAGAGTGATCATCATCACTACCTGCTCCCCCTGTTTTGCTGTTGTCTTCCCCTTTATTGATGTTGTCTGGCCTTGATCATTTCCTTCTTCTCCCCCTTTTTTATTTCTGTAAACAGTCAGGGAGGTGCTGGTCTTTGATTATCTTCTCCCCATTTTAGTTCAGATAATCAACTATTGCATCTGCTTGCTCCTTCTCTACAGGAAGCAGACACTATACCTGCAAGTGCTGGACTTGCTCCCCCTCAACTGAAGCATCTTCTATCATCCTTACTGGTAGACACTTTTGTCTATTCCAGTTTGGATAGCACTTGAATCACTTGAAAAACTTGATACCAATGAAGGTATATCACTTGAAAAATCTTCATACCACTGAAGGTCATTTTCACCTGCAAGAAGCAGTACAACCTGCAACAAAAACAACATAAAGAACAACTGAAGCAATATCAAGTTCAACATACCCAACTCAAACTTGAAGGCGTTGAACTTTGTTTCATCTAGTGGCTAAGTGAAGATGTCAGTCACTTGCTTGTTTGTAGGGACAAACTCAAGACTAATATCTTCACATTCCATATGCTCCATAATGAAATGATACATAATCTCAATGTGCTTAGTCATGCTATGAGAGACAAGATTCCTATCAATTGAAATTGCACTAGTAGAATCACAGTACAAAGGAGTTCTACTTATCTGAATGTTATAGTCCTGTAGTTGATGTTGGATCCACAACAACTGTACACAACAGCTACCTGCTGAGATGTACTCTGACTCAGCTGTTGAGATTGCAACACTGGTCTTCTTCTTGCTGCTCCAAGACATTAGTCTTCCTCCCAAGAACTGACAGATGCGTGAAGTGCTCTTCTTGTCCTCTTTGCAGCCTGCAAAATCTGCATCTGAATAGTTTGTTACTTTAAAATCCATATTTCTAGAGTAGCATAAGCCAAGATATATTGTGTCATTAATGCTTCATTTGTTTTAGCGGTGGCGGGTCGATCCAGCGGGTGGAAACAGAGAGTTCGAACCGGAGGGGGTAGGTGGCTGCTCCAAACGGAGCTTTTTGGGGCGTTTCTCAAGGCGGGCGGGTGGAAACGGAGCAAACGCCGCCGGAGGTTCATTTGTTTACCCTCCTTCCGGCGGCGTTTCCCCAAAACGGAGTTGCGAAACGCCCAAACAAATAGAGCCTAAGATACCTCAAAATCCTCTTAGCAACAGAGAAGTGAGATTATTTAGGGCTAGCCTGATACCTAGCACAAACACATGTATCATACATGATGTCTGACCTACTTGCAGTAAGATATAAAAGGGAAACAATTATCATTCTATACAAAGTTTCATCAGCAGGTCTCACTGTCTCATCTTTGTCTATATGCATACTTGACTCCATGAGCGTTTTCATGGTGGAAGCATTCTCCATACCAAACTTTTTGATCAACTCCCTGTAAACTTATACTGGGATATGGATAATCCATCTTCAGTATGTCTTACTTGGAGGCCCAATGAGAACTTAAGTTCACTCATATTGCTCATCACAAACTTCTCTTGCATAAGTTTGACAAACTTACTACAAAATATATCATCAGTAGATCCAAAGATTATGTCATCTACATAAATCTAAACTAGGATGATCTTGCTCTTAGATTCCCTTAAAAATAAAGTCTTGTCTATCTTCCCCTTTGAGAATTTGTTCTCAATGAGGAAGTTAGACAATATCTCATACCATGCTCTAGGAACTTGCTTCAGACCATATAAAGCTTTTCTAAGTCTATAAACAGAATCAGGTGAGTTAGAAACAACAAAACTTGGAGGTTGCTCAACATAGACCTCTTCGTTTAAGTCACTATTCATGAAGCCTGACTTCACATCCATCTGATAGACTTTAAATCCTTTGAATGCAGCATATGCGAGGAAAAGTCTGATGACTTCTAATCTTGCTATAGGGGCAAAGGTTTGATCTAAGTCAATATCTTATTCTTGTTTGTACCCCTTAGCTACCAGCCGAGCTTTGTTTTTGATTATAATGTCATTTTCATCAAGTTTATTCTTGTAAATCCACTTGACTTCAATGACATTATGTCATTGTGGTCTGGGAATCAGCTTCCAGACCTTACACCTCTTAAACTGGTTCAGTTCCTCTTGCATAGCTACAATCCAGAACTGATCTATGTTGGTATCTTCAAATCTTTTGGGCACTACTTGTGACAAGAGGCTTGAGTATAGTGTCGTGTTGATACTTCTGCTATTGGTCACCACTCCTTGGTTAACATCACCAATAATCTGGTGTCTTGAATGATCTCTTACATGTCTGACAGCTGATGGCAATCTTCCTTCATCATCAGCTTCAACAGCAGCTTATTGCTGATCTTCATTCACTTCAAGTGTGTCTTGCAGTTCTTCTGGAATATCCACTCCATCTTGGATTACTGGAGCAGCTTCCTTGATGCTTATCTTGTCCATTATCAGCTCTGTACCTGCTGTAACACCTCTCCTGTAATGACTGTATAATATGGGTCCGGCCGGGGCCCCACAACATAGCAGTACTGGAAGAGGAGCTTGGCAGCTCACTGTTAATCATGGTAAACTCATCAAAAACTACATGTACAGACTCTTCTACAACTTGACTCTTCAAGTTGTAGATCTTATAGGCTTTATTGTGATTGTTGTACCCAACAAAAATTCCATCATAGGACTTTGCAACAAACTTAGTCACATAGGACTTACCATTATGAAGCACATAGCACTTGCTACCAAAGATCCTGAGATAGCACATGTTTGATTTTCTGTCCTTCAAGATCTCATAGGAAATCTTCTTGTGCCTCTTGGTGATAGAGGTTCTATTAAGGATATGATATGCATTATTTACTGCCTCAGTACAAAAATATTTTGGGAGAGATGTATCACTTAACAAGATCCTTTCTGTCTCTATAAAAGTTCTATTTTTACTTTCAACAATCTCATTTTGCTGGGGTGTTGTTGGAGAAGAAAATTCTTAATGAATTGTTTGCTCTTCGCAGAAACTTGTCATGCTTTCAGACTGAAGTTCAGTCTCATAGTCACTTTTGATCTTGACTACAGTACTGTCCAATTTATTCTGAATTTGCTTGACAAATGTCTTGAAGACATCAGGGATTTCAGACTTTTTTTTCAAAAAGAAAACTCAAGCAAATCTGTAAAAGTTATCAACAACCACAAGGGTGTAGACTTTTCTACCTACACTCTGAACCGGCATAGGACCAAACAAGTCCATATGTAGGAGGTATAAACACCTCACAGAATCGTTGATCCCAATGCCTTTGAATGAAGATTTGTCCTGCTTGCCCTTTTGTCATGCTAAGCAAATGCCTTCGATGATGCATTTCATCTTGGGACCATTCTTAATTAGCACTTCACTAAAGAGCTTGTCAATAGTCTTATAATTCAAATGAGCTACTCTCTTGTGTCATTGTACACAATATGAGACTTTCTCATTTGCAACTAGACAAATAAGAAAATCTTTATCAAGATAAAGGAAATTTAAACAATACACATTTCCACTCCTAGTGTCTGTCAAGATGACCTCTTGGTCACTTGAGCTCTTAATCCGACACTCATCCTTGTGGAAGAAAATGACATAGTTAGGATCACATAGTTAACTTATGCTTATGAGGTTGTGTTGCAACCCCTCAACATAAGCCAATTTTGAAATTGTGACTATGTCATTGGTAATCTTACCATAGCCTCTTGTCACTCCTCTATCTGAACCAGCAAAGATAACTTTGGGTTCATCCTTCACTGGAGTGTACTCTTTTAAGTTGCTCCTTGTTCCAGTCATGTGCCTGAAACAACCACTGTCCAAGTACCATATAGGGGTATGGGCACTTGGACTAATCTGCAGCAAATAATTTATCTTACCTTAGGACACCAATAATTATTGGGTCTTAGGTTCTGATTAGCCTGAAAATGAACATGCCTTCCTGCAGAATTTCTGATAGGGAGACTAGCCTTTGCTCATGACACACTTGGATTGTGTCAGCAATCTATGGCAAAATGTCTCACCTTACCACCACACCAACACTCATAGATATTATATCTTATTTTTTGTGCAGGTCTTGCAGTTTGGTTAACAGCTGACTGAACAGAAGGAAGAGGAGCAACAGTCTTCTTCAGGTTCCTTTCAGCAAGGATCTGACTGAAGGTAAGTCTTCCAGCAGGCTTTCTTGGCTGGCTCTGACTGCCATTTGCAGCAGTCTTCTTTGCATATGACATGTTGTTTATAGCATTAGAGATAGCTAGATTTGGTCTGCTAACAGACTTACCCTTGGCCCGAGCCTTTGCTGGATGGGCTTGATTGAAGGTTACTGCCTTGTTCTTGAGAGTAAGGGCTGAGGTACCAAAAATAAATAGTCCAGGATGGGTCATTTGAATTTTCTCATTGGGAGCTTTAAAGGCACTCATTCCCCTATTATACCTTTCACCATAGCTGTGAACATCTTTGTTTACACTAGTGGATCTACTATTCATCCAGTGACCATAGATGTTTTCTTGGTCATACCTGTTTGAAGACAACATCACCTTCTTAAAAGGAACGGGAGGCTTAGAAGCCAGAGGCTGGACTGGAGCTTTTGCTTTCCCTTTGGAAGGGGCAACTCTAGTGTTTCTCTTAAACCTCAATCCCTTCTTACCCTTTTGAGAGGAGGAGTCTATCAAGGGCAACACTGTATTGGGCTTAGAATAACTAGCCACAATTCTTTTCTCTCTCTAGAGCTTCTCTTCAAGATCTCTAATGAGACTATCCTTGTACTTCATGGTGTCAATCTGGATGACAGAAATATTTTTCAGTTGGCAGACTTCCCTAGCCTTTTGATCCAGCAAGGATGTTGTCTCAGCCTGCTGGGCAGCAGCTAGCTGAAGGGAGGCAATCTCAGCTTGTTTCTTAGTCAATTTCTTGCTTTTCTTAAAGGCATCAAGAAGTTCACCATACATGTCAATCAATTGATTGAGATCTTCTTCAGATTCAGAGTCATCTTCTACACTGCATGAAGAAGCTTCTGAATTGGGACTGGTCTCATAGCCTGACTCGAAAGAAGAATTAGAAAGAGAGTGTGTCTTTGCTGGACCAGGCTGATCTTGGCTGGATTCTTCATCAAACATTGCCATCAGCCCACAGCAGTTGTACGCATCTTCATCCTCATCTGCAATTGCAGTCAGCAACCCAATGAGGGATTCTTCTTCTTCAGACTCAAATGAGTTAGTCCAGCTCTTCTCTTTCTTTGCAATGAAGGACTTGTCCTTCTTGCCCTTGTGCTGGTGTTATTTCTTCTCACCAGCCTCCATTCTCTTGACTGGGCAGACATCTATTACATGTCCTGGTTTGCGGCAACAGTAGCAAACAACTTTAGAGGAAACATGTTTACTGGGCTTAGAGTCATACCTTCCTCCCTTGGAGTGCTTCTTCTCTGCCTTGTAGTAGTCCTCCTTGTGATGAGAGGAGGAAGGTTTGCTCCTCCACTGCTTCCTCCTCATCAATTTCTAAAGCTGCCTGGAGAAGGCAGCAAAGTCTTCATCTGACATGCTGCTGTCAGAAGAACTTGGCCCTGTGCTGTCTGAGTCAGCAGGCCTCCTTGGAGGAGAGGCAATCCTCTCATTGCTCCTGGTACTGTCTGCTCTGAAGGCCAAAGACTTTTCCTTGACCTGGGATTTGCTGATGGTCTCCTCCGCTTTCCTGGCAGCCAGCTGCATCTCATAAGAGAGCAACTTTCCAAACAGAGTATGGGGAGGAGTATCAGCTAGCTTGGCCACCTCTCTGATGACTCAAATCTTGGTGTCTCAGTCTCTAGTGAGAGACCTGAGAAACTTATCATTCAGCTCATAATGGCTGAAGACCCTACTATAGGTTTTCAGCTCATTCACTATCCTGAAGAATCATTCATAGCAAACAACTATGCTCTCTCACTTGGACTGCCTGAAAGCCTCATACTCCTGGTTGAGTATGGACTTTCTGTCATCTCTGACCTCTTTAGTTCCCTCCAAGTAAATCACTCGAGTGTCCCACATCTCCTTGGAGACCTAGCAGTGAACCAGATTCTGAAAGGTAGAATCATCTATAGCACCAACAATTATGTTATGTGCTCTCTTGTCTAGTGCAGCCAAAATGACCTCATCCTTGGTCATTTCAGAATATGTCTTTGGAGTCTGGACTGTTGCATACAGAGCTGAGACCTTCATAAGAATGAAAGGTCTCTCCTTGACTGTCACAAAGATCCTTGGGTCAGTTGACCCTCTTTTTCCAGATTCCAAAACTCTCCTTTCTGCAGATATGAAGTTTCATGAAGCCCAGATCCTTATGGTTCTCTCCTGAACCCATAAGTATACTTTTTCAGCTATCCTTTGAGATCTGCTCTGACTGTTAAGTCCTTCTTGAGCAATCTCCCTCTGATATCACTTGAAAGTCTTTAATTCCAAGATAGCTAAACATCTAGAGGAGGAGGTGAATAAGTTTTCTAGTCTTTTAAGAATTTTTCTCTGCTTAGTGTGTTGTGATTTAGTTTTTTTTGTGTGAGTTAGTTACTTTTAGCTTTCAAAACACAACACAAAAGCACACAGTAGTTTTATAGTGGTTTTCCAGATTATGTGTACGTCCACTTTCCCTCCCGCCTTTCTAACAGTGTGTTAGACAAAGCTCTTCTCCAAAACTCTGCTCCTTAGAGCGTACAATACAGATCCCGCAGGATCTCTCAATCTCCTCCAAGACTTACAACTCAGGCACAAGGACCTACCTCAGAGGAAACTACTCCTACAACTCAGTGATCAGCAGATCACCTATCTCAGACTAAATCAATAATCCTACCGCTCAGGCTATGGAGGTTAGCCCTACAACTCAGAGAGTAACACTCTCCTACCTCAGGCACAAAGGCCCTACCTCAGGCACACAGACCCTACACTCAGATCCACACTTGGATCTTACCTCAGCCTTTATAAACTAAGCCTACACAGAGATCTGTTAAGATCCTATAAAAGAGAAGGTGTTGTGTTGATGTGGTTGATATGACGCCAGAGAAAATTTTCTCTGTGCCTGTTTCTTCCTGAGCTGAGTTTACCCCAGCCCTATCTTCTTCTCAGCAACAAGATAAAAAATCTTCAACAAACTGTGGCTTGTGCTGGAAGTAACTCAGAAATAAGTTTCTGATCTTGTTGTAGATTTGCTCTTCAGACAACTAACACTAACTGCAGAAATCTGAAGGCTCTGCTCAGTCTTCTCTTTCAAAAAGCTTTTCTGATCTTGTTGTAGCTGCTGAAGATTGCTACAGCTAACTTGCTGGAACTTTTTGGAGTACTTGGTTGAACTTTTGGTTCTCAAGCTCAGCAACAATGGCGAGGAAGATGAAGTTCAGCCGCCTCTTTTTGAAGTGAGTAAAACCCTAAAAGTTGAGCTATCAGCTCCTGATCATGTCCCTTTTATCTTTCGTCCACTAACGGCTCTTTGAAGCAGTGGGGACCACTTGTAGTTGTTGAATACAACTTGCTATGGCAGAAGTAGACAAACAATAAGCTTCTGGCGCCATTTGCGGTGTTTTGTAGCTTTCTCGCAATGAATATGAACTTTGTTGACTTTTGTTGACTTTTGTTGACGTCAGCATCCGTGAACTTGACCAAATTCTCAGATTCAATCCATGCGTTGAGTGTGTTGACTGAACTGATTTCACTCTACGAATCTGGACTTAGCCAATTTCTTCTGCACTGCTATGCGTTGAGTGCGTTGAGTGAATCTTCATCACTCCACGCCCCTGGACTTAGCTGCAACATTCTTTATCTACTAGGCGTTGAGAGTGTTGAGTGAGCCTTCATCACTCAACGTTTTTGTCCTTAACCACTTCTCTGGAGTCTGCCAGCTTGCTGAGGCGTTGAGTGCGTTGAGTGAGTTGTCCTCACTCAACGCATCTGGATTTAAACAGATTTTTCTGTCCATCTTTCCTTGAGCTTTGACATCACACGACGCTTTCTTTTGAGTGAGCTGTATTCACTCGACAGTTCTGGACTTGGCCATAATTTCTTTGTCCATCTTTCCTTGAGCTTTGACATCACACGACGCTTCCTTCTTCAGGCGTAGAGTGAACTCACTCGACGCTTCTGGACTTGGTCGATTTTTTGCTTTGAAACTTTGACAGACTTCAGCTATACTCGACGCCTCTTGTTATATGGCGTTGAGTGAACTGACTTCACTCAACGTCTGTGGACTTAGCCGCAGAATTGCTTTGCAGACTGCTGGTCTTTGACTGTCCACACCTTACTCAACGTTTTTTGGCATCTGGCGTTGAGTGAATTGTCTTCACTCAACGCCTGTGGACTTAGACAGATTTTTGTCACTCCACAACTCTAACTTGTAACCACTTGTCACAACCACTTGGAATATCTGTCTCATCAATGTGATAAGGACCAACCTGTATGCATGAACTTGAACATACATCAAATACAACTATGTGTATATCATTGATTCTACAAATCTGAGACATTGTGAGCAATGGACCCAACAGATGGTATGTGAAATATGTATACTCAATATATTACTAATCTTTAAGTAAAATTTTAAGTGAAAGATCAACTCATCCTATTAATTATCTTCAAGCGAAAAGACTAAATTTGTCCCAGAGAAAAATTAGTTCCTCCAGGCCTCCATTGAAGACTGGTTTTTGATTGGTCTGATGCATGTTTGACAGGATTGTGATCCGGATCATAGGATCTTACGATCCCACGATCCAGATTTTGTAAATCGATCCAGATTTTGTAAATCGATCCAGATTTTGTAAAGTGATCCTTGATCCAATCCTACCATCTAATCCGATCCAACCTCGAAACGATCTCATCTAGGATCTCGATCCTGACAATCTTGGTCTGATGAGATAAGAAAACAATTCCACTGTTGGCTAATCATTCTGATTTTAGGGAGATCAAATATGCATTGGAAAGTGACCTGATGAACTATATTATAGAATTAAAATCCATTGAACGCAGCAAAAAAGATTAATTCCCCACTCGTTGAAATGTGGAATAATTGCCAAATATTGAGGGAGAATGCATTTTTGGACCATCAGATTTTTTGAGATCTTCACTTCATTAGGAAGATAACTCTGACAAGGAAAATCACTAATGATTCTTGTTAAAATTTTAATAAATGCTGGATTATGATGAATTCTTCAACAAAGAGCTTTTTATATTTGGTTAGTAATTTTGAGCTCCTTTTCAAATGGTGATAGGAATAACAAAAGAACTTATCAACTGGCATCTCCCAACTCTACAGTATGTTTTAGCCCAAAGAAAAGTCATTCTAGTTCCTTCTTTTTGAACTCAGGTGATGCATAACCAAGGAATTAAAAGTAGCAAGTATGCCGCAAACTTGTTTAACGCTCACATAATCATGACCTTAAAAACTGTTATGGTTTCATATCCAATTATTATATTCTTGTCTTTGGATTGTATTATGTCGTCTTTCATTAGGTGTGTCTTATTATTTTATGTCTTTATTTATCGTTTATGTCGAAGTCCAAGTGTTGGGGACTTAATCACGTTTATGCCCCTTATATTGTTTATTTAAAGAACCTCTTGGGTCTTGTAATGGCAAACAAGTATTCTCTTTTTTGGCTCTTTACTGAGATTGTGGTATCTCTCTCCTCCCGAGTACATCCGGTCTGTTTCGGCTCCACAGTATCCTCCGCCGCCGTCATCCCCGACTCTGATCACTCCTCCATTGACGCTACCAAAATTACGGGAGAAGCTCGTAACAATTTTGTATCAAAGCCAAGTTTCACAAGGCATCGTCGCAAGCAACACGAAGAAACCGCGGAAGAAACGGGCGCTCATCTCGCTCGATCGGCCCAGGCATTCCAAGAAACAAACGTGGCATGCACGTCACGCCGATGTGTTTTTTCCCGCTATTCTTCTCACCTTCCAAAGACCACTTCAATGCTCCCAGTAGACACCTCTGCAATTTGTCCGCAACCGCACTGACTGCAGCTTCTTCCCTTCCTCCGGTCGCAACAATTTCAAATTCATCTGGACCACATCATGATATCTCTTGAGGCAGCTCACCATCTTCACAGTCAGGCTTCAAGATCGACTGCAATTGTATGTCGAATTCGAGGCCCCCAGGGACTTGGTGACTGTTATGATTTTAGTCAAAGTATGCTCTCGTCGACTTCAGCAGGCTCAAGAAGCCTATTTCACCACAGGCACAAAGACTCAATAGGGTCAAGTCGAGGGCACCCAAACCCCACAGATCTATCAACTATCTCGTGCAGAGATATCTGATCGAAGCGCACAAGGGTATGTTATAACTATAATAAGTCGTATACTCGCAAACACCGGTGCAAAAACTTTTTTATTTGTACGTGGAGGACTCCGATGAAAAGGATATCGTGTTAAGATTGACATCGTCATTGATCTCTCTTGAGCTTGAGGAAATGCTCTTTTTGCACAGTGGGGGAGAAGTTATAGACTTCGTGCTCAGTTATTATGTTGTTGTCTTTAGGGTTGTATTACGTCATCTTTCATTAGGTGTGTCCTATTATTTGTGTATTTATTTATCGTTTATGTCGTAGTCCAAGTGTTGGGGCTTAATTACGTGTATGCCCCTTGTATCTTCTATTTAAAAGACCTCTTGAATCTTGTAATGGCAAGTAATAAGTATTCTCTTTTCTTTGTCCCTTTGATGAGATTGTGGTAGCTCTCTACTCCCGAGCACACCCCGGCTAGGCAACCATAGTTTCGGCACCACAGTATCGTCTACCTCCATCATCCCCGCCTTCGGCCACTCCTTTGACGACGCTACCGAAATTATAGGAGAAGCCAGTAACAGACTCTTCTTGATGATGTCAAAAAATCTAGTTGTTATGGGCTTGTTTCGTTGAGGTCGTTGGAGGTCGACAATACAAGGGAAAGCCCTAAAGTAGTGGTAGAGTAAGAGAAATTAGAAGAAGAAGAAGAAGCTTGGAGAAGGAGATGAGAGGGAAAACCCTAGAGGAGAAGAGGGTTAGAGAGGGGAATTTTAGAGAGATAAAAGGAAGTTCATATTTCATTGTTTAATTTTTCATACAAGGACTACGGGCATATATATATATATATATATATATATATATATACTAGCATCTTCGAACGGGCTTCGCCCGTTCTCGATGCGTCGCTGCGGGCTTCGCCCGCAATCAAGCGGGCTTCCCACGCTTGATCTCCCGGCGGGCTTCGCCCACCCCCCGGCGGGCGAAATCTAATTATAAAAATATTTAAAAGCAAAAAAAAACCAAAAGGAAAAAAACCAATTAATTATTAAATAAAAACATATAAATTATAAATTAACTATTAAATAAAAAGGGGGAAAAAAACCAATCTCGCACTCCCGCCCCCTCACAGCCTCACCCCCGCCGCCGCCGCCGGCCTGCCCGGCGCCCACCGGGGGGTTCGCCGGCCTCCGGCGAACCCGCCGGGGGTTGTCCGGCGGCGAGCGGGCAGGGCCACCGCCGGCGGTGGCCCTGCCCGTGAGCTCCAGAGGTGGCAGGAGTGCGGGATTGGGTATCGGGATTTTGGAAGGGGTGAACAGTGTAGTCTTTTGGAAAATTGGATATTAGCAGGCCCAGGTTTTAGATCCAATGGTCAGAAGCGATTTTTGGAGATCAGACGGTCCAGATTAGTTTCATGGTGTGCTTCAAATATGCTTATTGTTTTATATAATAAAGATATATATATATATATATATATATATATATATATATATATATATATATATACTATTAAAAACAATATGCATATCTTGAGTCACACCACAGAATGAATCCGGACCGTCTGATCAAGCAACTTCAATTTCTGGTCATTCGATTCAGGAGAGGAGGGCTGCCAATATCCAAATCCCCCTTTTGAACATTGTTCACATCTCCAAATTTCCTGATACCAGTTTTCCGTCTCCCGTGCCTTCACAGGCTCATCCCGCAGTTGGTGGCGGAGCCGCCGGCGGCCTGCCCGGCGCCCACCGAGGGGTTCGCCGGCCTCCCGCGAACCCGACGGGGGTTGTACGGAGGCGAGCGGGCAGGGCCACCGGCGGCGGTGGCCCTGCCCATAAGCCCCAGTTTAGGGCTCACGGGCAGGGCCTCCGCCGGCGGTGGCCCTGCCCGCTCTCCGCCGGGCAGCCACCGACGGATTCGCCGGAGGCCGGTGAACAACCCGGTGGGCGCCGGGCAGGTCGCCGGCGGCAGCAGAGGGAATCGGGACAGGGCAGGCGGAAGCGGAACAGCGGGGTTGTTTTCGCGATTTTGTTATTAATTTTTGTTTTTTTATAATTTAATTAAATAACTAAATAATCTCAGGGGGCGTTGAGTGCACTCAGGCGTTGAGTGTGCACTCAACGCCGGGGGCGTTGAGTGTGCACTCAACGCCGGGGGCGTTGAGTGCACTCAATGCCTGTTCAGGCGTTGAGTGTGCACAGAACGCCGGGGGCGTTGAGTGCACTCAACGCCTGTTCAGGCGTTGAGTGTCCACTCAACGCCAGGGCAGGCGTTGAGAGTGCACTCAACGCCTGTTTAGGCGTGCACTCAACGCCGAGGGGCGGGCGAAGCCCGCTGGGGGACGGGCGAAGCCCGCTTGAATGGCAAGCGGGCGGTTACGGGCGAAGCCTGCAGTGACGCATCGAGAACGGGCGAAGCCCGTTCGAAGATGCTAGTATATATATATATATATATATATATATATATATATATATATATATATATATATATATATATATATCAAGCCCCCGATGATAATCTCATAATTACAACAAGCTGCATAAAAACATAAAATACATGGAGATATTAAAAGACATAAAATACGCATATGACTTAATGACTCGACAAATACAATAAATACGATACAATACGAGTTGATATAATGGGACTCCTAATACTAGATAACCACGTCGTGGGGTCCATAACACTCCACTCATCCTTCAAATCGAGTTTGTCCTCAAGCTAGAACTCCAATAGGATGATCAACTCGTCTGGCTCCTTGATTTCGCGCCAAAATAGCCCCTTGTAGTGTGTCGCGGTGGCGTTGGCAGCGAGGTGTAGTAGCGTCGGTGTTGGAAGGACGAGCGGCTGAAGCAAAGGGGCCGACTGGTCCGGCGGAGCGGCAGGAAGCAGAAATGGCAAGATGGTCGAGGGAACAACTGCCGACAGAATGAAGGGGTTCGGCGGGACGGGCGATGCAGGGGTGAACAACGGTTGGAGGGTGGCCGAAGAAAGCATGGTCGGCGGAATGAACGGGTCCGACAGGAATGGCGGTGCGAAGCAACAATGACAATGCGGCCGAATGGGCCGACAGAGTAGTGGCTGGCAGCAGAGGCAGTGGTGTGGTCGGAGGCGGCAAAGCGGAAACCGACGTGGAGGGTTGGACCAGCAAGGCAGGGGCCGGTGGCGTAGGAGGCGGAACGGTCAGTGGAGGAGCTTCAAAGTATCCTGGTCGCTCAAATTGATCAAGCTTGGCACCGAAGTGAGACATGGAGTCCTGGAATGATGCAAGCCACTTCAACAACATCGTGTGAAGGGTGGCCGCCTCCGCGACACTAATCTTGATGTCCATTGAAATGAGTAGAATAAAATAATTAATTCACTTAAGAATTAATTAGAAATGAAATTTGTTTGGGAAAGGAAAAGAGGAAGGAGAGGGGGGGCGTTGGGAGGAAAATTAAAACAAAGAAATGGAGGGGCATGGAAAGAGGGTGGTGGTGGGCCCTGGGAGGTTAAAAGAAATCAGCAAAATAGAGAGAGAGGGGCGGATGGGAGATGAGGAGAAGGAAATTAAAATAATAATAATAAAAAAGTGGTAGGAGATAGCGTGCAGGAGGTGGGGGGAGAGGACAGCGGGGACGCAAAAAGTAAAAAAAAAAGAATTGACCCGGACCAAAGGCGTGGGGCTCAAGAAGGAGGCGTGGGGCTCAAGAAGGAGGCGTGGGGCTCGATGGGTGCATGGAGGGTTGACGGAGCAAGATGGGGCTCGATGGAGAAGGGCTTGGAGGCAGGGAAGGTTGCGGAAGCTGGAAGGGTGCGGTCGGCGGAATGCAGGGATGCGGTTGCACGCGCAGGATTGAAGGAGGCGACTGCTGGATTGGCGGAAGACGGGGCGGGATTGAGCGTTGAAGGCCTGCGGTGTGCTGGAGGAGACAATCTCGTCGTCAGTTCGGGGGGAAGAACGGTGGAGGCAGACCCGCGCTGGGGAGGCTGGAGGTCGACGTTAGTGGATGGGATTCAGCAAGCTTGCTGGAGGCGCTGGGGGTGGCAGCGACAAGGGGTTTGCTAGCATCGGGGAAGGGAGAGCAGCGACAAATCGCGGGGAACGACAAAACGGCGACCGGAGGGGAAGAAAGATGGCTCTGATACTAAATATGTTATGGGCTTGTTTCGTTGAGGTCGTTGGAGGTCGGCGATACAAGGGCAAGCCCTAAAATGGTGGTAGAGGAGGAGAAGTTAGAAGAAGAAGAAGCTTGGAGAAGGAAATGAGAAGGAAAACCCTAGAGGAGGATAAGAGGGTTAGAGAGAGAGGAATTTAGAGAGATAAAAGGAAGTTCATATTTCATTACTTAGTTCTTCATACAAGGACTAAGGGCATATATATATCAAGCCCTCGGGGGTAATCCCGTAATTACAAGCTGCATAAAAACATAAAATATATGGGGATATTAAAAGACATAAAATACACATATGACTCAACGACTTGACTAATACAATAAAGATGATACAATACGAGTTGATATAATAAGACTCTTAATACTAGATAACCACGGTGTGGGGTCCATAACACTAGCCCAGAGCAAACACAGGATTTTGACCGGCAACAAAAACTGTTAGTTAGAGTCAATGTTCGTAGAGGAAATTCAGTTAAAGACTTGAATCATCATCTTGGATTTTTGATCTGATATTATATTTTAGAGCTCTACTCAAAGACAATAACTTGTAATGAAGTTGAGTCAACTCTAACAATAGTTTGATATTTATGAAGTCAAGTTGATTCCACCAAGGACTTTGGGCATCATCCATAATTGTTGAGTAGGGCCATGTTCAATGATCTTGATATTGACGAGTTGAATCAACCAAAGTTTTTGACCATTGTCAGAGATTCTTCAACTCTAATTTGGGGTAACAAAGCAAGAGATGATGTCACACCAATTTTATACGAATAATTTTATTTTTGTGACACAAATAGTTAACTGCATGTTATTTATGAAACAGAAGTCTATAAAAGTCACAATGGTGCAAAGACCCCAAAACAGGATGTGCATTGGAGTGACAGGAGGTCGTCGGCGTATTGCCCGGGCATTGATAAGACCTCCCCCAGATAGATGGACACTTCATTGCAAAGAGGACATCAATTATCCTCTTGTAAGAGAAATTAGTCAAATGACCAGGCTAAATTGAGCTGATTCAAGCCAATTTGGGCCTATTCATCTTGGCAATCATTTTTCCCTTGTTGGTCTCAAATTAAGTTATTTTAGCATCGCCTAATTTGTTTCGAAGAAACGAATCTTTTTACAGTATTGTTGCATCATTATAAATACGTTTACCTTTAAATTTGTTTTCTTAACAAAATCAGGTGCCATTAAACTTTTCTTTATCACTATGGGATGCACAGTTTGCACCAATATTCCTGCTAGATCAACAACACTCAAGCCTTTCATATTCCCGCTAGATCATATAAGAATATTTATGGTCCTCACAATATTCCTCCTGTATATTTATTCACAGGATTTGATTCCCAGATCAGGGTTTCTCCGAATGGATTACTCTTAATTGTTAAGGACGACATCTAGGAAAAATAGTGAAACAATGAACTGCACTATAGCTAACGAACAAAGAACTAAAACACGAACATAATAATAGATCATTGTTTAACAGATCAAAAACAAAACAACCAAGAAAAAGAAATGCTACCCTTCGATGCTCATGAGCAACAGAAAAATCAGGATCCTGATCTTAATAAAGAATATGAAAAACCAATTTGCATGCTCATTATCATCTCAAACAGATACAATGAAATCAGAAAGTCATAATTCAAGTAAATCTGACAACGATTCCTCAGATGGAGCAGAAAAGAAAACGGATCTGACAATGAGATTCATTCAGCTCAAACAAAAATGAGAGAAGACGGGAGATCGGTACCTGGGGTTATGAAATGGTCCGACCTTGTTGGCGTAGAGAGGGACTGCATCGCTGGGCTTGTATCGATGATTGGAAGCGTCCGATAAGACTCCGACGATTCCAAAACAAAGCAGCAGCGTTATCGTCGCTGTGCCTAGCGCCATCTTCTTCCCTCCGCGCGCGCTCTCGGTCGCCTGAGAGACGAAATGCGTGAGTAGACTAAAGAGTTGATAATAGAAAGGAATAGAGGATTTATTTACGTAGTCAATGGTTTGTTTCCGCGGTGCCGTGAATATTTATGTTATTAGTACCGTAGTTTTGGCTACTCCCACAATATTTTCTCTTAATTTTTCATGTCTTTTACAAATACGTCTTGTACATAAATTTTTAGAAAAAATATTCAACACGAAAGTAGTAGATCTCGTCATCAGAATGACGAGAAAGTGATGACGAGATCTACTACTTTCATGTTGAATACTTTTCCTAAAAATGCATGTGCAAGCTGTATTCTTAAAAAGGCGCGAAATCATGACGAATTTTCAAATTATGTCTTGCACATGCATTTTTGGGAAAAGTGTTCAACACAACTTTTGTGTTGAGCATTTTTCCTAAAAATATATGTACAAGTCGTATTTCCAAAAGACGCAAAAAATTAAGAGAAAGTGCGATGCAACTAGCCAGAACTGCAGTGTTAATAACAATCACCAAAAAAATTTGGTGTGTGTAAAGCACTTAATTTATGTTGTGCAAGTGAAAATTTGGCCGTCCAATCCACATTTTCACGATCGGATTTTGACCAACAATATGACCGTATTTTGGCGGTTCAAACGGCCAGATCTTCACCCTCACGATGCGTTATACGCACCAAATTTTTTCTCGTATATTGGGAGTAATCAAAAGATGTTTTTGCCTAAACAGAGCTTTAATCTAACTTAAGCTCCTTTTGACTTGGAGTTTTTACTCCCGTTTGTTTGGACAAAAACATCATCATCATGGAATGCATGTTTACCATGACAATCGCTATGACCGTCATCAAGAAATGAACACTACTTTTGAATATAAAATTAGATAAAGTTCCTTATGAAGTGTTCACAAACGACAGTTCATAGTCACCATGTTCACAATCACCAATTTTGCGCCAAATGGAGCCTTAATTCATCAGACGCCCTCATCCGACATCGTAAAAGTTGCGGCAATTTAAGAGTGGTCGACAAAATTATGTTTTTAAACGTTGTGTTCTTAATGCCAAAACGAATTAGAGAATTGAGATTCAATCCCAAACCGAACCAATCAATTTGGCTTGATTCAATTTTGATTTCAAATAAAATTTGGAGCTAATCTTTGGATTATTGTTCTTGGAGCTAATCTTTGGATTATTGTTCTTGGAGCTAATCTTTGGATTATCTTTGAATTGTGAAATATTGATAATTAATTGGTAATTTAGGTATCATTTAATTTATGTCAATTCTTAATCATTTATAGTTAATAATCAATATTTTTAGTATTTATTGTGATTCCAAATCTATAAGGCAATAATAGTAATATTATTAAACTTGCTTCTAATTAATAATAATAAACATCAATTTGTACTACCACACGAATATTAGGGTTTAGGGTTATATGATTAATACCGAGAAAATTTTAAATTCGCTTCGCTACAATTTAGGGTAAAATTTTTTATTACCGTTTACTTATAACTTGCTCTATAACTCCATGAACAAATAATGAATAACATGAGGTAAGACAATGAGTAGAACCGAAAACCGAACAAAATTCTTGATTTGGGTATGGTTCTAGGTTTATAGTGTACGAGTCAATTCCGATTCCAAAAAGTTAGAATCGAACATATATGAACCAATTCAAAGATCAACGGTTCCACGCATAAAAAAAATATCCAAAGAACTCGGGCCTAAATACATTTACATATCAAATACTACCTATAACATAAGCCTATTTTTGGTCAGTCATTAGTGTATCTTTTTATTCATAATTTTATTATTATTTACAACTATAAAGAAAGAGAGAAAAAAACACATGTGGAGACCACATGCATATATACTAGTACTATATAATGGTATCATTGTTTGGGTATTGGCCAGTCTTTCCTACCTCCATTCCAAATCTCTTCTCATTGCCCACTACAATTGTCCTCTTCCTAAAGCCCCCTTTTGTGGGGATCGACGGCCAGATCCTCTCGATCTTTCCTTTCACCACTCGAGCAAGACCGTCCATAGCGGCATCAACTCTAGTATCGGGGCTTCTATGTTCGACTATTTTCATTCTTCCATGATTGCATGCTTCGTGAAGGCAAAGATTAAATATGCAACTAAATACATTTTTTTGAGAAAGACTAGTGGTGCTCTGGAACACCAATCAGCCTGGTCAGCTATCTTACTCTAATATTTGGGGTCCCCCCCCCCCCCCCGAATGGGTTAAGATTAACACTAATGGTGCAATCGGTTTGGTCCACGCTTCAGGTCTGGGAATTGTTGTGCGGACGGATGTGGGAGCGGTATTGATTGTCGCCGGTTTTACTCTCGCCCATTGGGATGTTGGCAGGGTGGAGGTCGAGGTCATGCTCGACATTAAGAAGGTTCAAGCTACCTAGCCCTGAGCTTGAATTAAACTATTGAATCAAGGGCATACCTAACTGACCCCTAAGCTTGAATTTATGAAAATAGTGCTACTATTTCTTTGAAGTAGCCCTTTTTGTCATGGGATCAAGGGAGGGTAATGAACCCCGACAAAAATGAGATGAAAATGAGATGTTGTGTGCAGGTTTACATTCATTTTTTTACAATTTTATTTGGACATGAAAATTCCACATAAACATAAAATAAACTTAATTTTTCATATTTTCAATTTGAAGAAAAAAATCTGAACAAACTTTAAATATTTGTATATTTTCAACATATTTAAATAATAATAATACTTTTTGGTTAAAAAATAAGAGGTAGACTTGTAGAGTGAATATGTGTTAGTTACATATTATGTTGGCTACATCTCAAATGGCACTCAATTTACTCTTCATCCTCGGTGCTTCAGCTTTACTTTGTGCGGGGCAATCGTCTTTTGCTGGTGAAAGAATATGGTGATGTGAAATCCCCGAGCGAAATAAAGGAATATTACGTTAGTCGTCCCAAGACGACAGTGTGTTAGGCGATACAATCGATCAATAACGGCAGTAATATATCGGGTAAATTTTAAGGTGATTGTTAACCACAACCTATTATTTTGCTAGTCGCACCCCAAAATTTTCCAATTTTTCACGCCTTTTCAAAATAAGCCTTATACATGCAATATCAGAAAAAAATGTTCAACACGGAAGTTGTAGTTATCGACGAGATCTACAAATTTTGTGTTGATCACTTTTCCTAAAAATGCAAGTACAATGCGTACTTTGAAAATATGCTCAGGTTTTGCGCCTTTTCGAAATACGCCTTGTACATGTAATTTCAGGAAAAGTGTTCAACACGAAAGTTGTAGATCTCGTCGATATCTACAACTTTCGTGCTGAACACTTTTCCTGAAATTGCATGTACAAAGCGTATTTTGAAAAGGCGCGAAACATTAGGAGATTTTTGGGTGTGACTAGCCAATTACAGTTTGCGGGGCCAATTTTAAGTGGGATCCAATTTTTTGGCCTGTTGCAAAAGTAGAAAAATGAGTTTTCAAAGATCAGAGAATAGGGCACTATACTGTAGGACTTGCCAAAAATCTAAAGAGGTTTTCTCCCTTTCATAAAACAACAAAAAATTGTTAGTTGTTTTAAAAAAGTAATACCTTTCCTGTTGGGTGTGGTTCCCATCCAAGGCGGTAAAAATCACCGGGCGCGTCTGTTGCGGCTCGTGATTTCATTCGCGTGTTCCCCGCATATATATATATATATATATATATATATATATATATATATATATATATCTATATATATAGATATATATATATATATATATATATATATATATATATATATATATATTTATTTATATATATTTATATAGATTGCAAGTTAGAAGAAGTCACATTGGAGCAGAATACCGAACGAGAAACGAAGTTCGCTGGTATGCGAGGGTCGAGTATGACATTGATGTCTGCTCTTCAAGTGGCTAAGGCAGTTCGAAAGGGCGTGGAGTTGTTCTTCACGCTTATTGAGGCTGTTGAGCCAAAGGACAGTGTGAATGATGTTCCGATTGTTTCGGAGTTTGCTGATGTGTTTCCGAAAGAGCTTCTGGGATTACCTCCCCGACGGGAGATTGATTTCTCGATTGATCTAGTGTCAGGTGCAAAACCTGTGGCCCGCTTGCCATATCGAGTAGCGCCAAAGGAAATGGCTGAACTAAAAGTGCAATTGCAAGAATTGTTGGAACAGGGTTATATATGCCCGAGTATGTCACCTTGGAGCGCGCATGTTTTGTTTGTGAAAAAGAAAGATGGTGGCTTGCGACTGTGTATTGATTATCGTGAATTGAACAAGTTGACGGAGAAAAACAAATATTCAATTCCATGGGTAGATGACTTGTTTGATCAATTGGCGGGATCGAAAGTATACTCAAAGCTGGATTTAAAATCAGGCTACTACCAGTTGCGAATTTGGGAAGGTGACATTCCCAAGACAGCGTTTGGAATACTCTACGGTCATTACGAGTTCAGTGTAATGCAGTTTGGAATATGTAATGCGCCATCGATGTTTATGGATCTAATGCACCGAACGTTCCGAGAGTACTTGGATCTGTTTTTGATTGTCTTAATTGATGATATCTTGGTATACTCTCGATCTGAAGAAGATCATGTGAACCATTTACAGTTGGTGTTGCATACCCTGAGGAGAAACAAGTTCTACGCCAAGTTCTCAAAGTGTGAGTTTTGGCTGTCATCGGTGGCTTTTCTTGGCCATGTGGTGAGTGGAGAGGGCATTTCGATGGATCCATCAAAGATAAGAGCCATCCAGGAGTGGCCAGTGTTATCTTCGGTGGCAGAAGTCAGGAGTTTCCTTGGACTGGCAGGCTACTACAGACGTTTTGTAGAAAATTTCTCGCGGATCGCTTTGCCTCTGACCACGTTGATGAGGAAGGATCAGAAGTTCGTTTGGACGCCGGAGTGTGCGCGAGCTTTCGAAGAGCTAAAGAGTCGTTTGACCACGGCGCCCGTTTTGACGTCACCATGTGGTACAGACGGCTTTGAGATTTATAGTGATGCTTCAGGGAGTGGCTTAGGCTGTGTTCTTCTTCAATTTGGAAAGGTGATTGCTTATGGATCATGTTAGTTGAAAGTGCATGAGCAGAACTATCTCGTCCATGATTTGGAGTTGGCAGCGGTGATTTTTGCACTGAAATTGTGGCGTCACTATTTATATGGCGTGAAGGTGGATATATTCACGGACCATAAGATCCTAAAGTACTTGTTGGATCAAAATGATCTTAATATGAGACAACGAAGGTGGATAGAGTTCCTCGTGGACTACACCTTTGATATTCACTATACTCCCGTGAAGGGAAACGTGGTCGTAGATGCCTTGAGTCATAGGACTTCGTTAAGAGCAACTTTGTTGCAGATGTATGATGAGTGTCTGATCCAGGAGTTGGAAGCATTATATAAATCAAACAAAAAAAACAAAAGGCATTGAATGTGAGAAGGAGGTGGCGGTTGGAACTAAATGTTTATGAACCCTCCTTCACACATTTCCTTTTAAAAAGGAGCATCAGCTGGCAGCCATTATTAATTGCTCTCCTTCTCATTTTTCCTCATTGGATCCATTATATAGCAGCCCCCCTATTCTCCTCCCAGCCAAAAAAAAAGAGAGAAACAAAAGAGCAGCCCCCTATTTTCTCTTCCTTGCTGGAGCAAGAACAAGAGCAGTCCGCCATCCTTCGTCGCTCGTCGCAGCAGCAAGCCACCGGCCGCCGTTCGTTCAGCTTTTGCTGGAGCCGCAGGCCGCCGTTCGTTCGTATTTGCTGGAGCCGAAGAGATAGGAGTCCTCCGTTCGTGATCGGAGTTGAGAAGGGGCTGTGCATAGCCGTCCTTCTTCGTGGATTTTGAGAACGTTGTCTTTGACGTTGGGACGGATTTTTCAATCCGTCCGGGTAACGCTTCTCACCTTTCTTGCATTTTCTTCTAGCAACTATGCTTGTGTGATTGTTGGAGAAGAAGGTTGTGGTGTAAATCCTTTGTGGATTGTGTTTGTGGTGGAGGAGTGGAGATCCTTTGTGGATCGGTGGAGGGAAAGCATGTAATCCGTGCGTGTGTTTTTCACACATCTTTAGTGGAGGCTTTCAGGGTTGGACTCCGATCGTCCCGTGGTTTTTCGCCCAAGTTGGGTTTTTCACGTAAAAAAAATCTTTGTGTGCTTTTTATTACTTTTTGCACTTTTGTATTGCGCTTGCTCGAATTGCAACAGGTGTCCTGGTCCGGATTGCTCGCTCTCTTTCCCAACAAGTGGTATCAGAGCTAGGTTCAGTGACAGAGCAGATACCGGGCTGACCTTTGGGGTTTCAGGACGAGTCGATCGGGATCTCGAGTGTGCAATTGGGAGTGGTAGTTTACGACCATTGACCCGCTGGCTACTCTCTCAAGTTGTATACTTTGAGATAGTCGACTCAAAGATCAGTGGTCGGTCCGGCCAGTTGGCAGAGCAGGATGGAGTCTACATCCGGTTCAGAGCAGATGATAAAGTTGAATGGTGCCAATTATCACCAGTGACATCTACTGATGGAGGATTTGATATACGTGAAGGGTTGACATGCTCCTTGTAAGGTCCCCTTTTTAAAAACCAAGAGGACCTTATGCCCAAAGCGCTTGTCCCACCAAAAGGTTCGTGTTTCGGTAGAGGACCCACCCCTCTCACCCGACCCACGACCCAAGTGGCGGAACATGCGCTTTGTAAGGCTATATATATCAGAAATAGAAAATCATTCACAGAATATAAAATTTGCGGAAGCATCACAGAGTGTAGATAAATCATCATGATAGAAAATAGGCAACCATAACAAGATCCCACGAGGGGTATAAGCGTCCCAAAAGATCATCCAACATGAGATGACAAACATAGAGTCTACAAAATGAAAATCACTCATCCTCACTCCTCCTCAAAATAATACCCTCAAATCCTCGTAGATCGTCCGCACTGGCTCCTGATGCTCCTCCTCAACGGGATCACGCCTACGATCCTCCATCGGCTCCTGCTCCGTGGGTGGGCGCATCAGTCCCTAAAATGATACGTACAAAAGTACGTTAGCCACATCATGACCAAGTAAATCTCACGCTCCTCCCCAGCCCCCTAATGGGTACAAGGAAGGTAACCTGCAAGGAAAATTAGTACAATAGCCGAAGCAACATATCTTGCAATAATAATTAAAAGGTAGTGGCGGGAGAAATAGAAAGTTAGTACAGTAGTCGAAGCATCATATCTTAATAAGCAGTTAAACGGTAGTGGCATGAGAAATCAATGGTTTATAAAATGAGTACCGAAGTAGTAAGTTTACCCGTCATCGTATAACTCCTCCTGACGGTGGTTATACGATGACGGACCAGGATGATAGCGCATGTAAACATATCATGCATAATTGATGTGATGAGCATGTATGATGTTCTCACGGTCTCTCGAATGATGAGTCACAATCATTATCCCCTATGTCGACATAGTGACCTGTTAAGAGAAGGAGCTCACTTCCCAGGCCTCACCGTCGTGGCCAGACGGTGACAGTGGGTCGGTCGCTCCCACTTCTAGGTTATGGATACACCCCAACGTCCTAGGCCTTCGTACCCCAAGAAACGGGTACTCTCGGTGGGAACACATCCTCACCTTGTGCGGAGATCGACCCTCTCGGCACATAACCAAGACAAGTGTGAGACGGACCTCTGTGGAAGGGGTAGCTAGCCCCCGGTCCTCCTCACCACCCAACAACAATAGAGTCTGTCGTCACAACCCGTAGTGTATAATAGGGGGAAGCCGACGGACCCGCCACATCAGTAACCATGCACCCTCCCATATTCCCATGCAATAATTAATGAATGAAATGACCAAGTAACAATAACCGTAATAAATAGTTAAGAACTTGACTCAAAGTTGTGAGACACTAGTTTTGCATCAATAACAGATTTGATTCACACTATACGACAGCATTTTCTCCATACTGATGTCTACAAACAACTACATGATTGACATCAAAATAAGTTATATCAAGCATACATATTTGATCCAACAATTCACAAAATGTCTGAGGCGAGAGACTATAGTTGTGCACATGTTGACGACTAAGTTGTAAGTTGTATAAACTCATATTTCCTCGAACAGAAAATTATAAACAGCCAAGTATAGTGAAGCAAGGTAAGCGAATTCACAAGTATTCATTGGGAGTTTACATGTTAACGATCAATAAACTCTCACGATAAATAAAATAACAAGGTTATATATTATGGATTCTTACTTATATATATATATATATATAGAATATATATATTATACGGGCATGTATAGTGTGTGGGCTGTACGGTTAATTTGATAGTGACGAGATCTTAATAAATTTAATTTAAACATGCATATAAATCGCGCCTCATTTAAACGAGTAATGAAGCCAGCCGGAGGACCGGACAGGAAACCCAACCTAAATTTTTTTAAAATAAAATGCAGTGCTCGGGGGAAATTGTACGCGGATCACCCCACGGCCGGTCGGAGTCACACCTATCCCGGCCACCACCACGGTAGGTGCGTCAGGGCGGTTTGAGATATATATATATATATATATATATATATATATATATATATATATATATATATATATATTACAACGCCATGATTGCGCGCAGTTGAATAAAGACTCATTTATTTTCCCCGCACAATACGACGGCGGCGTGCGGGAGTTGACACGTGGCGAACGGGAACCCCACCTTTTTTTTTTCGGCCATCACTCATGACGCGATCAACCGGGAAGGAGCTTCGGCGAGGTGCCGGCCGACGGCCTACCGCCGCCGTCGGCGACAATGGATCTGGATGGAGGGAACATCCAGATCCATGGTGGCTGCATGTGTGCAGCCACCGTGGAGCTACAGTGGTCGGTCGGAGCACCGGTTGCTCCGGCCACCACTCCCGATGGCCTCGTCCAAGATAGGTGTCCCGGCGGACGAGGATCGGCGGTGGTCCGGCGCCACGGCCGCCGGCGAGGTGCATGCCTGCAGCCGATCGGGAATAAAGAAATAAAAATCAATACCAATTTTTTTTTCCTTTTTTTTTATTATTATAATTAAATAGGGCCTCACGGTGGCTGCATGCATGCAGCCACCATGAGGCCGCGCGGGTGGTAGCAGGACCGGCCGGAGCACCGCCTGCTCCGGCCATTACCCCCAGCAAAATTCGCCCGGGTGGGCGCTCCGGCGGGGAGTCGGCCGGCGGCCGTCCGCCGCCGCCGGCTGCGACCTGGAGAGAAACTTCTCCAGGTCCACGGTGGCTGTAAAGCCACCGTGAAACAGGAGGCAGGGGGAAATTACGGGCTGCCCCACCACCGCTGGTGGGGACTTTGGCTCCGGCCACCACCATCAGAGGGAGTACCCCGGGGAGGGCCTCCGGTGGGGTGACTGCCGGCGGCCGGCCGCCGCCGGTGGTGGCCGGAAAATCCTAACAGAAATCCTCTTTTTTGTCTTTTTTTTTTTTGGATGAAGAGGCCGCCGGAGCTGATTCCGTCGAGCCCCTTCGCCTCAAGGGCCTTGAGGAGGGGTCGTGGGGACTCCTCCTCCCCTTCACACGCCCCATGCGAAGTCGAAACCCGCAACGGTGGCGGAGGTCATGGGGGTGGTCCGAAGCTTCCATGGCCGGGAATGCCGTCTCCGGTGGTCGGAAACGGCAAAGATCGACGAGAAAAGGATCTAAGGGCAGAGAGGAGTCGGAGGAACTTACATTCGTGCCGTTTAGGCGAGGGGATCGTCGCGCGGCCATGGCGGTGGAGTTCGCCGGAGTTCGTGGAGGAGATTCGCCGGAAGGTCGCCGGGGCTGGGTCTATTGCTGGTTAGGGGGATATGGTGCTGGGGAAATCAAAACCCTAACCCTAGAGGGGTTTATATAGGAGGGGTGGTCTTTTGGAGTGTTATGGGGGGTTTAATGAGAAGCATTCACTCCTCCTTGATTTATCTGCCCACACCAGCCGGTTTCAACCTTCCCAATGCCTTGAGAATGGAGAGGAGATGAACCTCCAGCCACCATATTAAAAGGGGAAGTTATTATGGGGGTTTTACCTATTAATAGAAGCTTATAAATGGGATATTTAATTACCTGTTAATTACTTTAAACCAAAATTTTTATGGCAGCCTACTGAAATCATAAAGTATTTTTAGAAAAAATTTCGTAATTTTTGAAAGTATTTTCGTATTTTTATTTATTTATTTGGTGTTTACAACATGGTAAAATCAAAATAAATAATTTATATTTTTTTTAAAAAAATAATTTTAATTAATACATCTCTTTCAAATATTCTTAGGGTACTATGATAAAAATTTGACAGAATAATAATATCATTTGCTATTTTTCTTAAATCTCCAATACATTTAATAAATAACTACCCAAATAATAAATAAATTCTTAAAAGATTAATTAAATTTTTATTGGTCCATAGTACCTCAATTTGTCTTTAGGGTATCTTGATAAAATTTCAGAGTTGATAGGAGTGCACTCGTCATATTTCCCATTAAGTTATCGTTTATGTGGTTTGATGTGCGTTTAGGCGGATAAAGATGTTTTGGGCGTCGCATGGTTCAAGACGTTCAACTTAGTGAATAAATATCATGATGAGTTAATTGGACTACTATAGGGTAATGACATGCTACTCGCGTGTATATTGGCCTACTAAAAGCTAATAAGTCCATCTACGCAAAATAAAGGCTCAATATCTAGTTTAGTTACATAAGACCCGTGTGACCCGGAAGGCGGAGAAAATGACTCATTGGGTCACTAATACCCAATAGGTTATCGCCAAACTATTTGGGTGCCAACCCAGCCCACAGGACTCTAGCGGGTCAAACGACACGAAGAGCTCGAAAAATAGAAATTGGGATGTTACACTCCTATCTTTGAGGAGATGTCAAAGGACACAGATCCGACAAAATGGAAGGTAGAGCATCGAAAGCTGTGTGGGTTCATCAGACGGTTCGTGGAGCCAAACGTCTACAACCATGTGGCTAACATCAATGATGCAAAAGATCTGTGGAAGACTCTCGAGACCTTGTATGCCAAGAGCACGGGCATCAACAAGCTGTACTTGCTGAAGAAGCTTGGAGAGTTTAGATACCGGGAGGGCTCACCTATTTTGGATCATGTCAACGAGTTTCAGGGGATTATAGATCGTTTGACTGCTATGAAGGTGACATTCGAAGACGTGGTGAATGCATTGAGGCTTCTCAAGTCACTTCCAGACTCTTGGGAGATGGTCAGAGTTTCTCTGATCAATTCTTCCCCCCAAGGGATTGTTTCCATGGAGATCGCCAAGAGTGGGATCTTGAATGAGGAGGTGAGACGAAAGTCTCAGGGGACTTCAGGCTCTTCTTCACGAGCTGACGTACTCTTTACTGAGTCCAGGGGGAGAGGAAGGAGTAAGAGCCGAGGAAGGAAGGAGGACAGGAGTCAGAGTAGGGGCAAGTCGAAGTCACGTTATCAGAACGTGGAATGCCACTACTGTCATAATAAGGGCCACATCAAGAAATTCTGCTACTCGTTGAAGAACGATCAGAAGAAGAAGGGGATTGTCACTGAGGGCAAAGATGAGGCTCACACAGCAGCTACCGTTTCGATTGAGGAGGACGACGTCATTATTGTTGGCGACGACGTCACTACTGCACTCGCGTGTGATGACCGATGCTGGATCGTTGATTCTGGAGCCTCTGCACATGTCTCCCACAACAAGGAGTTATTTGCCACTTACACCACTCATGACTGTGGAGTGTTGAGGATGGGCAATGGGGATACGTCTAATGTACTGGGGCGTGGAGACATGCATTTGAAGACGAGCACTGAGGCCCTACTAGTTCTGAGGGATGTACGACATGTGACAGGCATTCGCTTCAATCTGATATATGTTGGCAGACTTGGAGATAAAGGACACCTGAGTGTCTTTGGAGGAGATTTCTGGAAGCTGATCAGGGGATCACTTGTGATGGCCAGAGGCTATAGAGATTCCGGACTGTACTACATGGAGGGGAGGCCTGAAGCTGCTCAGGCCAACTCCGTCAGGGATGAGGCATCCACTTCCTTATGGCACAGGAGGCTGGCACACATTAGCTAGAAGAATTTGGGATGCCTGGCAAAGAAAAAGCCCATTAGTGACATTTCTGGTGATCATTTGGAGAGGTGTGACCATTGCATGGCTGTGAAGCAGAACATGATTTCATTCCAGAGCCACACGTCCACCAGGAGATCGGAGCCTTTGGAGCTAGTTCACACAGATGTTTGCGGACCTCTGAAGGTCCAGACCAGAGGAGGAGCTTTGTACTTCGTTACTTTCATCGACGATCATTCGAGGAAGCTTTGGGTTTATGCTATCAAGACCAAAGATCAGGTCCTCGATACTTTCAGGAGATTCCATGCTGAGGTAGAGAGATAGTCTGGGAAGAGGCTGAGATGCATCATGTCAGACAACGGGAGAGAGTACATTGGTCTGTTTGACGAGTACTGCAGGGACCATGGAATCCGACATGAGAAGACCCCGCCGAAGACGCCGCAGCTGAATGGCGTAGCTAAGAGGATGAATCAGACACTGTTGGAAAGGATTCAGTGCATGCTATCTGAGTCAAAGCTGCCAGGGATGTTTTGGGGCGAGGCTCTTCTTACTGCAGCGCATGTCATCAATCTCTCGCCGAGTTCAGCTTTGCAGGAGGATGTCCCGGATAGGGTCTGGTATGGGAAAGACCCATCTTACAGTCACTTGCGGGTATTTGGTTGTAAAGCCTTTGTGCATGTCCCCAGGGACAAGAGATCGAAGTTGGATTCGAAGACCCGACAGTGTATTTTCTTAGGGTACGGCTACAGTGGAGAGTTTGGGTACAAGTTCTTTGATCCAGTTGAGAAGAAGCTTGTACGAAGCCGTGATGCTGTTTTCTGTGAGGATCAGACTGTTGGTGATCCTGAGGGGACTGTTGAGTTGGAGGTTGACTCTCGAACTGCTGCAGAGTCACCTATGGTTGGAGCTGAGGATACTGAGGAGGCCATTGAGCCTGTGCCAGCACAGGGTACTGATACCCTTCCAAATCATGATATCACCACAGATGGTGAACCAGGAGTTGCTGAGGACATTACTGATGATGTGCCTACCCCGGCACTTGAGCCTGCTCTGCGGAGGTCAGATCGGACCAGGCACCCGTCCGCTAGATATTCTGCATCAGAGTTCATACTGCTGACTGATGCGGGGGAGCCTGAGAGTTATGACGAGGCTGTGGAGAGCACCGAGAAGCGTCAGTGGATGGTTGCTATGCAGGAGGAGATGGAGTCGCTGCAGAAGAATCACACGTATGACCTGGTGAGATTTCCTAATGCCAAGAAAGCCTTGAAGAATCGATGGATCTTCAGGGTGAAGCAGGGAGACTCCTTCACACCTCCCAGATACAAGGCCAGGCTGGTGGTGAAAGGTTTTGGACAGCGGCAGGGTGTCGACTTCGATGAGATCTTCTCCCCTGTGGTGAAGATGTCATCTATTCGTGTTGTACTCGGCCTCGCTGCGAGGCTAGACTTGGAGATAGAGCAGATGGATGTCAAGACCGCCTTTCTGCATGGTGATCTTGAGGAGGAGCTATACATGTAGCAGCCTGAGGGTTTCAGTGTAAGAGGGAAGGAAGGTCTGGTGTGCCGTTTGCAGAAGAGCCTATATGGCCTGAAGCAGGCCCCACGGCAATGGTATAGGAAGTTTGATTCCTTTATGGGGTAGATCGACTTCAGGAGGACCACCCTTGACCACTGCATGTTCATCAAGCAGTATGCTTCAGAGAATTTCGTCATTCTGCTGTTGTACGTGGACGATATGTTGATCGTCGGGAGGAACACTGCTCGCATTGCTGAGTTAAAGCGGCAGTTGAGTTCCACTTTTGAGATGAAGGATCTGGGTGCTGCGAAGACCATTTTAGGGATGCACATTCGCAGAGACAGGGGAGCCAGACAACTATGGTTATCACAGGAGCGGTACATTCGCAAAGTGTTGCAGAGGTTTGATATGGATCAGGCAAAGAAGGTGAGTGTGCCGCTTGCAGCTCACTTCAGGCTTACCGCTGATCAGTGCCCCAGCACACCCGAGGAGATCGAGGCGATGCAGAAGGTTCTGTTTGCATCTGCAGTTGGAAGCCTTATGTATGCGATGGTGTGTACCTGGCCAGATATTGCGCATGTCGTTGGGACAGTCAATAGATTTCTCTCCAATCCTGGGAGAGAGCATTGGAGCGCAGTGAAGTGGATTCTGAGATACTTGCAAGGAACGTCCGATTTGACGTTGAGATTTGGATACAGTGATCCAGAGCTGTTGGGCTACACTGATGCTGACATGGCTGGAGATGTGGATTCTAGGAGATCGACGTCAGGGTACATAATTCTGTTTGCAGGGGGAGTTGTCTCATGGGCGTCGAGACTGCAGAAGTGTGTTGCACTGTCCACCACGAAGGCTGAGTTCATTGCGGTTACTGAGGCTGGGAAGGAGTTGCTTTGGATGAAGAGATTCATCAAAGAACTTGGATTCACTCAGGACCGATACACACTCCTGTGCGACAGTCAGAGTGCTATTCACCTGGGGAAGAACCCCATGTTTCACTCGAGGTCGAAGCACATCGACACGCGGTATCATTGGATACGCAATGTCCTGGAGCAGAAGGAGATTGATCTTTTGAAGGTGCACACTGATGATAATGGGGCAGACATGCTAACCAAGACGGTGTCAAGGGGGAAGTTTGAGCATTGCGTTAAAATCGCCGGGATGACGGTTTCTTCCGCCTCGATGTGAAGGGGGAGATTTGTTGGGTGTGGTTCCCATCCAAGGCAGTAAAAACCACCGGGCGCGCCTATTGCAGCTCGTGATTTCATTCGTGTGTTCCCTGTATATATATATATATATATATATATATATATATATATATATATATATATATATATATATATATATATATATATATATATATATATATATATATATATATATATATATATATATATATAAACCAAACAAAAAAAACAAAAGGCATTGAATGTGAGAAAGAGGTGGCGGTTGGAACTAAATGTTTATGAACCCTCCTTCACACGTTTCCTTTTAAAAAGGAGCATCAGCTGGCAGCCATTATTAATTGCTCTCCTTCTCATTTTTCCTCATTGGAGCCATTATATAGCAGCCCCCCCCCCCCCTATTCTCCTCCCAGCCAACAAAAAAAAAGAGAGAAACAAAAGAGCAGCCCCCGATTTTCTCTTCCCTGCTGGAGCAAGAACAAGAGCAGTCCGCCCTCCTTCGTCGCTCATCACAGCAGCAAGCCACCGGCCGCCGTTCGTTCAGTTTTTGCTGGAGCCGCAGGATGCCGTTCGTTCGTATTTGCTGGAGCCGAAGAGATAGGAGGCCGCCGTTCGTGATCGGAGTTGAGAAGGGGTTGTGCATAGTCGTCCTTCTTCGTGGATTTTGAGAACGTCGTCTTTGACGTTGGGACGGATTTTTCAATCCGTCTGGGTAACGCTTCTCACCTTTCTTGCATTTTCTTATAGCAACTGTGCTTGTGTGATTGTTGGAGAAGAAGGTTGTGGTGTAAATCCTTTGTGGATTGTGTTTGTGGTGGAGGAGTGGAGATCCTTTGTGGATCGGTGGAGGGAAAGCCTGTAATCCGTGCGTTTGTTTTTCACACATCTTTAGTGGAGGCTTTCCGGGTTGGACTCCGATTGTCCCGTGATTTTTCGCCCAAGTTGGGTTTTCCACGTAAAAAAAATCTCTGTGTGCTTTTTATTACTTTCTGCACTTTTGTATTGTGCTTGCTCGAATTGCAACAGGTGTCCTGATCGGGATTGCTCACTCTCTTTCCCAACATTTTCCAGCAGAAAGCACACCATAAACAAGAACCTATTTGCAATGAGAAGGAGACATAGGGCTCTTACAAGAAATTACACAACTTCAAGAGAACTACTTGTATGTTCAGAAACTTTACATGACCTCCTCTCTAAGTTTGCAAAATTGCAAGTTTCATCATCTATCTCTTGAAATTACAAAGACCTCCCCTATAAGTTTACATTTTTTTCATTCCTAATTTTATCCAATCTTGTGTGTCCACACATCCACCTAAGCATTCTCATCTCTGTAAGTCTCATTTTTTGCTCATGTACACAATTTACTGCCCAACACTCAGAACCATAGAGCATCGCGGGTCTAATTGTAGTATGGTAAAACTTGCCCTTAAGTTTTAGTGGTATTTTACGATCACATAAGATGCCTGACGCGCCTCTCCACTTCAACCAACCCGCTTGGATTCTGTGTCAAATCTTTATCAATACCTCCATCTTTTTGAACTATCGATCCAAGATATTTAAAACACCCACTACAGGAAATATCTTGATCACCCAACTTAATAACGAAGTCATTTGTCTATCTTGTAGCGCTAAATTTAAGCTCCATATACTCTGTCTTTGCCATGCTCAACCTAAAATCCTTTTTTTCTAAAGTATCTCGTCAAGATTCAAGCTTTGCGTTTACACCCTCGCGCGTCTCATCAACCAAAATGATATCATCCACAAGCAATAAACACCAAGGTATTGCTCGGTGGATATGTCTGGTGAGCTCATCTAAGATAAGGGTAAAGAGATAAGGGCTTAAAGCTAAACCTTGATGTAATCCAACAGTAATAGGAAATTTCTGTGTAATCCTCTAGATGTCCTCACACTTGTCACTGAATTTGTATACATATATTTTATTATGTCAATATATAATACATTTACACCATAGTGGAGTCGGCTATATAGATCACAACATACAACAACAAAATCTAACTAATGCCCAAGTACATGTTTTACATTTCATAACATACAACAACAAAATTGGAGCCTTTATCCAACATAGTGGAGTCGGCTATATGGATCATTTTTTTGCCATTGTGCCCTATCTTTTATTCATAATCTAACTAATGCCCAAGTACATCATGTTTTTCCTTATAGTTTCATTCAAAGTATTTTTTTGGTCTACCCCTCCCCCTCTTTAAGATGCCTCGCAGCTAAACTCTCACAACGCCTAATAGGTCACTCAAATGGTCTGCTTTGTACGTGTTTGAACCATCTTAATTGAGTTCCTTGCATCTTCTCTACAATTGGTGACACTCTTGTCTTATTAATGATACATTCATTCCTAATTTTATCCAATCTTGTGTGTTCACACATCCACCTCAGCATTCTCATCTCCTCAACTCCCATTTTTTTCACATGTACATAATTCACTGCCCAACACTCATAACTGTAGAGCATTGCCGGTCTAATTACAGTATGGTAAAATTTGTCTTTAAATTTTAATGGTACTTTACGATCACATAAGATCTCACACGCGCCTCTCCACTTCAACCAACCTACTTGGACTTTATGTCTCATGTCTTTATCTACATCTCCATCTTTTTGAACTATTGATCTCAAATATTTAAAGCACTTAGTGTGGGAAATATCTTGGTCACCCAACTTAATGACAGAGTCATCTGTTCTTCTTGCACTACTATATTTAAGCTCCATATACTCCATTTTTCATCCTGCTCAACCTAAAACCCTTATTGTCTAAAATGTCTCGCCAAAATTCAAATTTCGAGTTTACATCCCCACGCGTCTCATCGACAAAACCAATATCGTTTGTAAATAATAAACACCAGTGTATTAGACATAAGGGCTTAAAACTGACCTTTAATGTAAGTCAGCAGTGATATAGAATTTGTGTTAATACTCCAGATGTTCTCACCCTCGTCACTGAATTTGTATACATATTTTTATTATACATTTACACTTTTCTTTTCTAAGACTCTTCATAAGACCTCTCTTGGGACCCTATCATGAGCCTTCTCAAGATCAATAAACAATAAATGCAAATCTTGTTTTTTCGATAGTTGTCAATGAGTTTACTCGAGAGACATAGTTTTCATAGTCGACCGCCCTGACATAAATCCAAATTGATTCTCTGAGATGCTAGTCTTTTGTCTTACTATTCTCTCTATTACTCCTCGTAGTTTTATGGTATGACTGATTAATTTAAATCTTTTGTAAATTACATAATTTTGTATATCCCATTTGTTCTTATGCAAATATATTTTTCTTCATTGATTCAACATCCACTTTGTCTTCAGTATTTTATTGAAAAAATGCAAGCTATAAAATTCGTTCCTTCCTTCGACATTCCATATTTTGATTGGTATACCGTCTGGTCCAACCGTCTTTCATATTTTCATCTTCTTCAGTGCATCATTTACCTCATATGCTTAAATTTTATGATAAAAAGTTACGTTTTTATACTACATCAATTTACTTAACTCTTTCAAAATCAGTTCATTGTATTTTCTTCATTATTGAGTTGATAAAAACATTTGTTGCATCGCTCCTTAATAATCACATCATCCGTCAAAATCATATATATGTTTCATTTTTATACATTTAATAGCTTAAATCTTTTGACTTGTTCTTTCTAGCTCGAGCAATTTTAAATATATCATGCCCTCAATCATTAGCATCTAGTCGCTTGTAAAAATTTTTATAAGCTTAACTCCTTATTGCTTTTTTAGCTTTTTTCTTGACGACTTTATACATTGTTAAATTTACATCATTGCTATAACTATTGAGTGTGTTATAGCTCTCTGTCTTTACTTTGTTTTGCACTTGCTCTTTTAATCATTATGATTCTTTATGTGGGGGCGCACGATCTTTTGACTTTCTAACTAAGTTTTTTCCACTCATACTTAAATGTGAACATGACTTCTCATATGACACTAGTACCAATATAAGAATCAACAAGTTGTTCCATAACTACTACTTTGAAAACAATCTATTCTTTGCCTTCGAATTTCATCATGGAATTTTTTTCAACACTTTTGTTCGTTCCATAAATTTACTATATTTAATTTGTGTATCCAACACCACTAGCCTATATTGTATTGTCAAACATTTTCCTAGTATGACTTTGCAATTTATACAAATATTTCAATCTATTTTGCGAGTCATAAAATAGTCTATTTGTGACTTACGCCCCGTTTGGGACGATGGTGCCGGTCGAAAACGCATAGGTTAAAACGTCATTTGTTAATGATCACCTAACAAACATCGTCCATTTGAACATAAAAGTGGATGAAGTTTCTTAGGTGAGCATTAACAAATGACAATTTAACCATCATGTTCATGACCGCCGCCACCGTCCCAAACGGAGCTTTATTTGGTCCACTCTTAAATGTATTTAAATGTTCTTCCTTCTTCATGAAGAACGTATTTGTCACAGTTAGTTCATATATTATGACAAGGTCTAAAATGATTATTTCATTATCATTTCTTTTTTCATATCCAAATCATCTATGAATATCTATATAATTCATATTTTTCTTTCTTAAATGTCCATTGAAGTCTCCTCTCATGATAATCCTCTCGCTTTGTAAGATTTCTTTTACCAAATCTTCAAAAGCTTCCCAAAATTACACTTTAATAGATTAGTTTAATCTTGTGGCACATAAGCACTAATCACATTAATAGTTTAATTTCATACGACCGATTTAAGAGCTAAGATTCAATCCTTTTTTACCTACCTCAACTTCATATCTCCAAGTAGTATCGACAAAATACTCCGTTGTTTATTTTATTATTTCCTACATACTATATTTTAAAACCTAAAGTGTCTAGAAATTAGTTTCTCGCCCACCCATTTAATATTTTACAAACATAAAATATTTATCCTTTTCATAATCATCGTATCCACCATTTTCGTCACTTTTAACGTTAGTTTACATATATTCCAACTTTCAAAATTAAGTCAGTCACAAATTATACGATCTACTTTCCTAGGACGCTTAATATGCAAGGGCACCTGAATATTTAACACTATATCCAAGTTCTTTTGGAGTTGCATCAATCCTTGTTAAAACGCTACATTGCATTGGGACCATACGACGCGTACACTTGAAAATTTAACTCTACACCAAAGTCTTGGAGATATAGCCATCCTTTCTGAGACAATGCATTTGAACCATACAACTGATTCGTTACAGAGAACAGTCTAATTTTTGCATAATTTCTCAAATGATTCATATTCATAAGGATGACTAAATTTAACAATAATTATATACCTGAGCATAACCCTTACCATTTTGTGTATGGTTTTGGGACCGGCATAAGGTGGTTTCATAACATACATCAATACCCCTTGGAGAAATGTGCCATCGGGAGAATTTTGCGATAAATGTTATGAATGTAAACTTAAAGGGATTTTTTTGTAATTTCAAAAGATAGAGTGGTGCAACCTATAATTTTGCAAATTTAGAGGGTAGTTTTGGGTAATTAATAGTTTATTCTATTTATGAATTGCATGATTATTTGATGAACTGCATGGTTATTTAAACTATTAACTAACTGCATGATAATTTGTGAACTTCAAGAGAATTATTTGTATATTCAAAAAAATTTACATGACCTTATCTACATGATCCTGCTGCCTGCACTGGAACCATAGTAAAATCTTTGCTTCACTCTATATATGAACTGCATGATTATTTGTTGAAATTACTAACAGACCAAAAAATGTTAGATATATTGAACACTTAAGTGAATAAAGGCAAAAAAAATGAATGTAAACTTCATTGTTGTTCTACTTACAAGCTTATCATAATTTTAGTAGCATCATAATCCAGTCAAAAAAAACTTGCAGAAAGAATTTATATTAACCATGTTTAAACATATCATATGTTAGCATATTGACCATTCAAACATTTTAATTCAGTAATGCAAGGAGTAGGTTAAAATAAACAAAACGACAAGTAAACTTGAGTAACTGAGCTCTTCAAAACCGACACAAAAACATTAAAATCTACAAGAAAACAAAATTGTTAATTCATAGTGGAGAACTCATCACTAGCTCTATGATAAGGGTCTTAGAATGTTGCTCGAGGAGATGGCCGGAGGTGGAGAGACGGTGAACAGAGATACCGGGGAGCCTTGACCGCGGTTGCCTAAACGGGGCGTTCTCAAGAGAGAGCTTCCACAATCTCTTTTAGGGTTACAGAAATAAACTTTTATTCATTTATGCTGATACAAGACCCACTAGGTCTTTTAAATAGAACTTGCAATCGACAACAATAAGGAAATAACATTAAAGGAAATCGACAGACTTGGACATGCGACTAAAAAAGGACACAACATAATAATGGTGTCATATAAGGACGCGGCTCTTAAAAACAAAATAAATATATTAAGAAATAATAAATACTAAATAACGTCAATGAAGGACCCGTGTCATCTCTCCCGCCTTGGAAAAATGAGCTTGTCCTCAAGCTCGAGGGGGATCCATGATATCCCACATTATCTGACAGCCTCGTCGTCAGCGTCCTCGACTTGCAAATAGAAAAATGGGTTGCACCTGTGGCAACGTGTGTACGGCTCGTCGTAGTTAAAGCATAAGCCCTTAGCGCACTGATCTATCATCTCGTCACGAGATAGTTTACGGACTGGTGGGGCTAGATGTCCCGCGGGATTACCCAGCCGAATGCCCTTGCCGGCGGGCAAATAGGCTTCCTGTTCCAGTTGTAAGCGACAGTCGCATAACCTAGCCAGACTCATGGCAGTCACAAGTCTGGAGGAGCCTCGAATTTGACATCAAATCACAAACGTCCACGCAGTCCAGCGATGAAGAGGTTGACATACATCCTTGGGGGCAATGTGACATGTGCCAGAAGAAGTTGAAACTGATCCAGATATATGTCCACGGAGCTCGTCTGGCGGAGTGTTGTGAGGGCACCGAAGGGGTTGTTGCGCATTGGAAGGCCGAAGCGCAGATTGCAAAATTGCATGAAGTCGTCTCATGTCAGACCCGGTAGATCAGTGAGCAGACGATTGACCCAAAGAAAAGCTGAGTCAAGAAGGTGGAAGGAGTCCAAGAGAAGTCGTTCGGCTGTCGAAGTTTGTTGATGATCAAAGAATTGTTCGCACCTGGTGAGCCAACCCAAAGGATGTGCTTTCCCATCGTAGGTGGGAAATTCCAATCGGGTATATTGCGGCGGAATAGCAGCTTCAAGGCATAAGAGTGTCTGCGGTGGCGACTAATGGTGGATGAGCAGGGGTAGCGAAACTTGAATGTTGCTGGCGTGATCCATGGGTGGGGTGGTAACCACGGGCGGTGTTGTTGTTAGTCTATGCAGGAATTTGGGGTGCCAAATTGGAAATCCTCGCAGGCATCGACACAGGGCAGGATGCAGCAAACTTGGAAGTCGTTCGTAGATAGCGGTCCCCTTCCACAGGAGTCGGCGCAGATCAGTACGCAACACAGGACGGCCTCTTCAGTTAGCGTCGCCTCAGGGTTGGAGTGGCGGCGAGCGCTTCCAGGAATCTTTTCTTCAGACCGTCGTACTGGCGTAGGGTCGGGCAAAAATCGTCACAGTCGGGCTGTCGCAAGCAATGGGGGTGGACGGGGAACCCAAGCTCAGCGTGCATCGTAGTCGTTGTTGGAGGGGGGTGCGGCACACGACGTAGACGTTGCTGGAGGTACGTGGATGTCGCCGGCCTCAGTGGTTTGTTGATATGTTGAATCACATCGGAAGTATGGATCTGAGGATGGAGTGGCTTTGATACCAAGTTGATACGGGTCTTAGAATGTTGCTCAAGGAGATGATCGGAGGTGGAGATGCTGATGAACAGAGATACTGCGTAGCCTTGACCGCGGCTGCGTAAGCGGGGCATGCTGGGGAGAGAGCTTCCACAATCTCTTTTAGGGTTAGGGAAACTTTTATTCATTCATGTCGATACAAGACTCACAAGGTCCTTTAAATAGGACTTACAATCGACACTGTTAGAAAAGAATATGTAAAGGCCTATTTAAGGGTCCATCTTAGGCCTGCTTCCTCTTCTTGTAATAGTCTCACATCTTGAAATTGGGACTCTTCACTCTTTTCTCTCCTTATATATATATGTATTCATACTTGTATTTACATACACAAGAAGAATATGCAAAGGTTTACAATTTTCCAACCCTTTGTGCTTTTTTCTCTACATGGTATCAGAGTCAGCGATCCCTCCGGGCGGTCTATGATTCTTTAACCGCAGCCCTCTGTGCGGTTTGCTAACCGCAACTCCTCAGTGGATAGAACTCTTCCACTTGCAACCCTTTGTGCAGCTTCCTATATGCATCCCTCGGCGGATAGTTTTCTTCTGACCGCACGATTAACCTTGTGTTGCTTCCTGTCTTCTGGACTTGTGTCCCCTCGCTTTTATAGACTTCGTTGCTGGGACCCAACGTGTGGCATGTTCTGTGACCGACACGGTCTGCTGGTTTGTCTCATTTTGTCTGCTACTTTCTTGACGCAGCGGTTTGCCTCTTTTAGTCACAGCGGTTTGTCTCTTTAAGCCGCAGCGGTCTGCCCATCCAAGCCTGCCAAGGTTTGTCTTTTTAGCCGCGGCGGTCTGCACTTTCGAGCCCGCAGCGGTTTTGCTTGCCGGTCTCTGCATCTTTTACCGCACTGACCTTTTTCTTCAACGGTCTCTCCTCAGCCCGCCGCGGACTTTTCTCAGCTAACTTGCTCAACAGCCCGTCGCGGTCTTTTTCTCAGCTCGCTGCTTCTCATCCTGCAGCGGTCGTTCCTCAGCTCGCTTCTCCTCTACTCGCTGCGGGTTTCTCTAGTCGTGTTTTTGATCCTCTCTCTCTTCGCGGCTTCTCTCGTTGCGGCCTTCTCTAGCCGCTACCGGTCTTAATTTGTTGTCTGTTGGCCTCTACTTCTCTAGTGGCTATCGGTCTTGCATTGTTGTTCGCCGGTTTCTCATTCTCTAAGCCGTTGCCGGACTTGTCTTGTTGTCTGCAGGCCTCTTCTGCTCTAAGCCGTTGCCGGACTCTTCTATTTGTTGTCGGCTTCTCCTCACTGCTATTTTCGCTACTCCGGTCCATGGTCTTTCTCCTAGCCGCTTCTCCTAACCGTCGGGCAGTGTTGTCATGGATTTCTCTACTGATTCTTCCCCTTCAGCCAGCTTGGTCCCTGCTCCTGAACTGTGTGACGAGTTAAGGATCACCACTATCTTCCTTACTGGGAAGAATAATTTTGTTGAATGTGTGCATTCTATCAGTCGGGTACTTCAGTCCAAGGGACTTATGCATCATCTCACTAAGGATACTCCTTCTGCACCTACTGATGACTGGCTGTGTGATGATGGTCGTGTTCAGACTTGGCTTCTTAACTCCCTTGATGACAAACCGTATCGCATGGCCATGTATCATGAGACGGTCAAGGCAATGTGGGATGAGCTCCATTCTTTATACTCTGAAAAAGATAGTCTCCAACATTTGTACGACATCATCACTGATCTTCAATCCCTTGACTCGGGCAGTGTTGCTGACTTAACATCTTTTGTTGCTCGGTCGAAGTCACTAGTTGAGGCAAGGATTCAACATCAGCCCCCGACTATGGATCTAGCTGCGCAACGTGCTCAAAAAGAAGTTGTTGGTATTGGCATGATGATGGCTCGTGTTCCGCCTCATCTTCATAGTGTTCGGGCTCGGATCCTCTCCTCTGCTACTATTCCATCATTCTTTGATGTGTGCTTCATGTTGTTAAAGGTTTCACCGCCTGTTGATGTTATCGGCCCTCCGTCAGCGGCTCTTCTCCAGCAATCTTCTGCGCCATTACTCCATCTTCCTCCCTCTACTTGTGGGGGCCGTGCTGGCTCTCGAGGGAGGGCCGAAATGGTCGTCCAAGACCTAAGTGCTTGTTTTGTGGAAAGGATGGACACCTTGAGGCAACCTGTTATCGCAAGCATGGTTTGCCTCCTCGTCCAAATGCTTATGTTGTCACCCTTAGTCCCTCTGCCACTCGGGCTGATCTTGATGAAATCCGCCTCCAGCTCCAACAACTTCAAGGGTTGCTCCACAACTCACCTGTCTCCATTCCCTCCATCTCTCATGAAGGTATCGTTTTTCTCTCCACTAGCCCGTGTTGGATAGTGGACTCGAGTGCTACTCATCATATCACCTCACTGAAACCACCTCAATACTTGGATTCTTCGCATCCCAAATTTATCACTGTAGTCAATGGCAACACCGCTCTTGTCTCCGGCTCTGCTGATATACCTCTAAATCCCTTTATTTCTCTTCGCTCGGCTCTCCATGTCCCGGACTCTCCGTTTAATTTACTTTCTATTAGTCGTCTCACTACTGATTTTGATTGCTTTGTCACATTCACCTCTTCTTCATTTCTAATGCAGGACCGACGTGCGCAGAGTATTATTGGTAAAGAACGACTGCACAACAGGCTCTACCTTCTCGATGTCTTCCCCACCATTCTCTCTTGTCTCCTCTGTTGACTGGCATCGGCGTCTTAGGCATGCTCCTCTTCCTGTTCTCAAGAAGGCTCTTCCAGATGTTCATCTGTCTACTTTTACTTGTGATTCTTGTATTTTGGGGAAACAACATCGTTCCTCTTATCCTCCTCATTGTACCCGGAGCTCCGCTTCTTTTATGTTAGTACATTCTAATGTTTGGGACCCGTATAAAGTAACAAGTATTTCTGGCTATTGTTATTTTTTCACTTTTATTGATGGTTATTCTTGCATGACATGATTGTATTTACTTTGTGATCGTTCCGAGCTTTCTCGTGTATTTTGGGCTTTTGTTCTTGAAACTCGTATTCAATTCTATGACAAAATCAAAACAATCCAGACAAATAATGCTCGCGAATACACTAGTCATGAGTTTGATAACCTCTGCTCTGAGTTCAGAATTATTCATCAAACGTCATGTGCGTACACTCCCCAACAAAATGGTGTGGCTGAGCGTAAAAACAGACATCTTGATGTTGCTCGCTCTTCCATGATTCAAATGCATGTTCCCAAGACATATTGGCACTTTGCGGTTTCGATGGTGTGCTACCTCATTAACCGCTTACCATTTTCCCTCCTCAACGTCACCCCGTTCAGCCTCCTCTTACCCTCCACACCTTCATTTCCCCTAACACCTCAAATATTTGGTTGTGTATGCTATGCTCACTTACTTGATCCTTCCACCGACAAGCTCGATCCTCGGGCGGCCAAACATATATTTATTGGTTATTCTCGTACTCAAAAAGGGTATGTTTGATACTCTCCCATTACCTACAAGGTGATGATTTCGACTGATGTTACCTTTCTAGAATATCAACTGTTTTTCTTCACTCCACCGACCTCTCCACCACCACCACCCTTACCATGACCTGTCATCCCAGTCACGTCTACTCCACCACCACCAGTTCCGTCTCCACCATCTCCTCTCCTTCCCTTCCCAGCTCTGGGTCTCCACCAACCTCCCCCCCCCCCCCCCCCCCCGCGCTTCTTCGTGTGTATACTCGACGACCTCCACGCTGTCGCCTCGCTGCAGGAGGCTTCAACCTCTGGCACTCTGCGACCTGTCGACCCGGCTTCTCCCTCCACAGTTCATCCTCTGGAAAATTATGTATCCTTACATCGTCTAAACTTTGTGCTTCAAACCTTTGCTACCTCATTATCCTCTATTTCTGTACCTAACTTTGTGCATGAGGCTCTTCAACATCTGGGCTGGCGGGCGGCCATAGACGAAGAAATGACGGTCATCTGGGCTAATCAGACTTGGGATCTGGTTCTTCCTCCGGGACAAACTACTGTTGGATGTACATGGGTCTTTGTCATCAAGCATGCTCTTGATGAGACGATTGATCGACTTAAGGCCTGTCTAATAGTGCGTGGATTTACTCAACAACAAGGTCTATATTATGAGGAAACATTCTCTCCAGTAGTCAAGCTCAACATGGTTCGTGTCCTCCTCTCCGTTGTTGTGCATCGTCAATGGCACATACATCAACTTGATATCAAGAATGTGTTTCTCAATGACGATCTCTAAGAAACTGTATATACATGCGACAACCTCCTAGGTTTGAGACCACGGGGGAGTCACACGTTTGTCTCCTTAAGAAGTCAATTTATGGTCTCAAGCAATCTCCTCGGGCTTTGTTCGATAAGGTTAGCAAGGCTGTTCGGGAGGTTGGCTTTACTCGGAGCTCGGTGGATTTTTCTTTGTTCACTCGACATAGCAAGACAGGAACAGTTTTTATTTTGGTGTATGTCGATGACAACCTAATCACAGGAGATGATTCAAAAGGAATCCAAGTGGTCAAACAGCACCTCAGTTCTGTTTTTCAAACGAAAGATCTAGGGAACCTTTGATATTTCCTTGACCTTGAGATCGCAAGATGTTCTGATGGTCATGTCTTATCTCAACGGAAGTACTATCTCGACCTTCTTCAGGATGCTGGATATTCTGGATGTAAACCGGTTAACACTCCTATGGATGTCAATCACAAGATGTGTGCTCATGCCTCTGATACAGATCTTCTTCCAAACCCAGAATACTATCGACGATTGGTTAGAAAACTGATATATCTAACCGTCACAAGACCAGACATATTATTTGTTGTTGGGGTTGTCAGCCGGTTTATGCATTCTCCTCGGGTGTTACATCTACAGGCTGTCGAATGCATTCTGTGATGCCTGAAAAATGCTCCTGGTTAAGGGTTCGTATACAGAACTTCCTCCTCTACTCCAACATTGCTTGCAAATTCAGATGTTGATTATGCTGGTTCCCTGGATGATCGGCGTACCGCCAACGGTTTTTTGTACTTACTTTGGAGGTCATCTTGCTACCTGGCGCAGTAAGAAACCAATGTTATCAAGGCGTCGCCTAGGCGATGCCTAGACGACGTCTCCTAGACGCTTAGGCGCCCGGGCGCCCACAAGAGCACTATGCGATGCACGTCTAGCAGCACTTGTGTTAGGCGCCCAGGGCGACGCCTGGACGCCTAGGCGCAAAAACTTTCTCTCGAGTATGCTTGCTTTCTCTCGAGTAAGCTTTATATCTAACGTGGAGCATGATAGACAGAGAATTTGGAGCATCTACATCATTCCAAAATAAAAATAGATCAAGGAGGATTAGAAGTGATGAGTCATTTGATGAGACAGCATTAGAGATTGAAAAAGAAGTACATGATGATGATGATATTGAAGACGATTTTGGCATAACTGGTCCAGTGGAGGAGGGACATTCAAATGAAGAAGATAATAACTTAATATTTTGAAACTTGATATTGAAGACGAATTTGGCCTAAGTGTCTCACTTGTTTTTTTCCCACATTCATGTTTTTCAAATGCATATATTTTTACATTGTTTAAGTATAATTTTGTAATGTCATAGTTGGCTTATTTTTGTGACCACTAACATTGTAGTGGTTGTGGATGTTTTGTATGAAATTTAGAAATTTATTTAGGGTGTTCAATATTTACTGTCGAATGCTTATATTTTGTTGATAATGTATAGAACTATTGACTATTTGAAGAGTGATTTTAGCTCAGTTACCCCATGTGAGTGAGAGTGAAAATAATCATTCCAATTATTTTGCATGTTGTGGTTTAAAAGGGAGTTACACTTTACTGAGCATGTTAAACGCTTTGGTCGCATAGGCGACGCCTTGACGACGCCTAGGCGTCGCCTCGCCTTGGTACACCCTTTAACGCCTTGGTCGCCTTGTCGCCTTGACAAGCTTGTAAGAAACAGACTGTAGTTGATCGATCTTTGGCCGAAGCTGAGTACCGTTCAATGGCATCGGTTGTATCTGAGCTTACATGGCTTGAGAGTCTCCTAAGTGATATGGGAGTAAAACTTTCCTCACCAGCCACCTTACTCTGTGACAATCAAGCTACGATTCACATAGCCAAGAATCATGTCTTCCATGAAAGAACGAAACACATTGAAGGTGACTGTCACTTCATTCGGGAAAAAGTTCAAATGAAGAAGCTGGAACTGAAACATGTTTCAGCTACTGGCCAAGTTGTCGATCTTCTCACTAAGGCCTTGTCAAGTGCTCTATTTTATCAGTTCTTGTCCAAGTTGGGTGCCTACGACTTGTACGCTACAGCTTGCGAGGGAGTGTTAGAAAAGAATATGTAAAGACCCATTAAAGGGCCCATCTTAGGCATTTGTCTTCTTGTAATAGTCTCACATCTTGAAATTGGGAATCTTCACTCTCTTCACTCTCTATATATATGTATTCATACTTGTATTTACATATACAAGAAGTATATGCAAAGATTTACAGTTTTCCAACCCTTTGTACTCTTTTCTTTACAGTCAACAATAAGGAAATAACATTAAAGGAAATCGACAGACTTGGACATGCGACTAAAAAAGGACACAATACAATAATGACATCATATAAGGACGTGACTCTTAAAAACAGAATAAAATATACTAAGAAATAATAAATATTAAATAATGTCATTAAAAGACTCGTATCACTCTATCAACTCGTCTAACCAATGTGCAGGAAATAAGCATAACTGTACAAATGTGCAGGAAATAAGCATAACTGTACAGGCTCAAATCATATGATCCATTCTTCAATAGTTCCACTATTTCTTCAGTATGATTGTTTCTGCAGCTATGTTCTCAATCTTTGTCATACATTTATCTTAACATTCTCATTTCTATCATACTAAAATTAGGTATTAATAGCTTTTTTTATTGCTGAACATTCATATCCACACAACAACGCCAACCTAATAGTGATTTTATAGAATTTACCTTTAAATCTCTAAGGTATCTTCTTCATAACGTCCTTAAGGCACTTCCCTATTTTAATTAAGTGCAATCGGTTTAGTTTAGGAAGATGTTTGGACCCAAATCGAAATTGTCCCGTGGGTCATACAGGACAAAACTGAGTCGAACTGAAGTTGACTGGTTGGTTTCGACTCTGTGCAGTTTAGGGTCGAGTAGGCAGATGGGAGAATGAAATTACTGGACCAAGAAAGCTATGTTTTATCCTAAGTCAATTCCATTCCATAAGAAAATTGCAATCTAATATCTTCATGTTAAAGTATGTGCATTCCTAAAGCTGCAGTCTCCATTTTTGGAGCATGGGGACCACTCCCAAAGACTTAATGGCAGTGCATGAACTTGCCCTTGAGAGTTTAGAAGGCAAGCCTACAAGGAGACTTCTACTCAGTGCAGGTTTTGAGTCGGGTCTGTCGTCGTGGTTGTGTGGATTGCAAGCTTTTATGTGGGAGAATGAATTTGCTGGACCAAAAAAGCTCTATTTTATTTTGAGCCATAACCTATTCAAAAGAAATTGCAATATAATATCTTCAAGCAAAGTAGGCCATTCTCGAAGTAGCAACCTCCATTTTTGGAGTATCTGGATCAGTCTCAAGGACGTAGCAATAGTGCCATGATTTTGTCCTTCAGAGAGTTTGGGAGGAGAACCATCTGTGATAAGATAAAGAGATGTGCATGAAATGCATTGATGAAGTACTCAAAAGATTCAGACTGTCGATGAAGATGAATGCCCCGCAACGAGCCAGAGGATGCGGGTCAGTGGTAAGCAGGTTGAGGAAGAACTATGATAAAGGTTGCAGATATCAAAACTTGGGAGGAGACGCTGGCCTTTGCGAGGAAATATAGAGATGCACCCTCACAAAGTTTTGATCAGTGCTCGAAGAATAAAAGGCCCCGTTGAGGTGATGACGAGCTAGAGATCACAAGTAAAATGAAAACGAGGGGAGAAGAATCTCTCACACAATCAAATATATAGTGGCAAGAAATCACAGTATGTAATTAGATTGAATATTGCTTTAATAATCAATTATTAATAATAATTGGTGTAGGTTTCCATCCCATATTATTATTGTTTCAAATTACATTGTTTGACCACAATGGTGCAAATTAACAACAAGCTTAAGGTTGGTTTGGTGGATTATGTTTCCACCATATTAAATTCCACCACAAAGACATTGAACCCCCCCCCCCCCCCCCCCCCCCCCCCCACGAACCGACTGGATCGGGCCAGTTGGTTCAGGGCAGTTTGTCTGTTTCAATTTTTCCTGCACAACAATAATTTTAACCACACAAGTTTAAATCTAAATGTTTGTCTGAAATCATCATTCTTTTGAAGAATCGATTCAACATGACTGAGCATATCGTACGTAGATGTCTCTTTACTTCTAATAAAATAAATTACTGATAGCTCATATTGACCCCGCTATAAAATTATATTTCATGTACAATGTACTTGATTTTTGGTATTTTAAACTATAATCCCTTTTATCTTCATGGGTATCTCCATCATTCTGTTTTTTTTGCTTGAAGGCTGACTAATTAGAACAGCCAACAAAAACATGCACCAAGGAAACCTCCCTCTAGATATCTTTTTTTGTAAAAATCATCATTGCTATTACAAAAATGAGCCAATGTTCAATTTTATTGTAATTGAAAATTCTTTGATAACACAATCACCTATACTAGTTTAGTGCACCTCATGCATATCTTTACTTCAGTATTCCTCCTAAGACCTTGCTTCTTTAAAGTACACCAAATTAAATGTATAGTACTCGATCACATGTTTTTTCTGGATCAATAAACATTATATGGAGATCTTTTTCCTTTGTAGATATTCTTGGTATGTGGTAGATAATGTAGAAGAAAATAATGTAAATGCCCATTTATAGGCTCATTTCTCTTTTCTCCTTTAGTCCCACATCTCCTGTATAGGATTCTTTCTCCTTCTCTTCTTTTATATATTTGTATTCTTCTTGTATTTCAGACACGAAGAAGTATATACAAGGTTGGCCCTTTGTTTTCTACATGGTATCAGAGCCACCCGGTCCGGCCTGTCTCTGACCGCCCGACTTCTCTGTCCGCTCGATTTCACTTTCTTACCGCGACGGCTTGGCCTCCTCCTTACTGCTCGGTTTCCTTTCTTACCGCGGCGGCTTGGTTTTCCTTTCTTACCGCTTGTTGTTGCGGCTTCTCTCTACTCTACCCGCTTCCTTCTCATCTCCCGTGGATCCACCGCTCTCCCATCTTTAAATAGTCTTCCACTCTCTGGCTCGTGGACCCCACCTCAGTTCAGGTAGTTTTTCCTATTCGATGCGGTCTCTCTCTTCTCCTTACCGCTGCGGTCTGCTCCTAACCGCTCGGCCTCCGCTTGGGTGCGGTCTATTTCTAAACCGCATTGTCCGCTACCTACTTTCCAGTGACGTTTGTCTTTACCTGTGGCGGTCTTCTCTTCTCGTCACGGATTTCTCTACCTACAGCAGCTGCTTTTTCTCGCGGCGACCTCTTTTACCCGCAACGACCCCTTTTACCCGCAGCGACCTCTTCTACTCGTGGCAACCTCTTTTTCCCGCAGCGACCTCTTTTACCCGCAGCGACTTCTCTCTTCCCGCATCGACTTATCCTTTCTCACGGCGTCTTATTCTGCTCGCTGCGGCCTATCCTTCCTTGCGGTCTATCCTTACTCGCGGCGACTTAACCTACTCGCAGCGACCTAACAACGCCCCCGTATGCTCTTGCGGCTTCGCCTCTCCTGCGGCGTCTCCTAGATGTGGCCTCGTCTCTAGTTGTTGGTGTTAACCGGCTAACCGCGTGCTTCTAACCGCCTGGTTAGTGTGCCTAGCCGCCCAGGGACATGGCTTCCAATTCCACCAATGTTGCGGATTCAACTCCTCCCTCTGACTATCCTTGTACTGCTTCTTCTGAGCTTCGGAATGAGCTGCGCATTACCACTATTTTTCTTCGTGGAAAGCAAAACTTTGTAAAATGGGTACACTCTGTATGGCGTGTACTTCAAACTAAAGGTCTCCTTCATCATCTTACCAAGACACCACCCACTGCACCTACTGATAAGTAGATCTGTATGACGGACGCGTTCAATCTTGGCTCCTCAACTCTTTGGACATTGAGCCCCATCGTATGGCTATGTACCATGACTCCATGAGACCGCTCATGCTATGTGGACTGATCTTCATTCCTTCTATTCTGGAAAGAACAGTTTACATCACTTGTTTGACATTTTCACTGATTTCCAGTCCCTTGGCGCTGGAGTTACCGGAGATATTACCTTCTTTGTTGCGCGGGCTAAAACTCTTGTTGACACTTGGATCCAGCATCAGCCTCCCACTACGGAGTTGGTGACTCAACGGCAGCAGAAGGAGACCGTGGGGATTGCTATGATGATGGTGCGTGTCCCCCCACATCTTCATAGTGTCCGCGCTCATGTTCTATCTTTCGTTGTTACTACATCCCTCTCGGATGTGTGTTCAATGCTCCTCAAGGTTACTCCACCTCCAGATGTCCCGACTTTGTCTCCCGCTCTGCTTCAGCAACCCGTGGCCACTCTCGCTCCATCTACTCGTGGTCCACCCGCTCGTGGTGGCCGCCAGCCTCGGGGACGTGGTCGTGGTGGCCGAACCCTCTTTAAGTGCTCTTACTGCGGGAGCGATGGCCATCTGGAGGGCACCTGTTGCCGCAAACATGGATAGCCTCCTCATCTTACTGCTACAGTAACTCCCTCACCTCCCTCCAAAACTATTGATGATATTGTTGCGTTACGGGCTCAACTACAACAGCTTCAAGGCGCGGTTAGTCGCTCCTCTGACTCTGTCGCCTCAATCTCCAATGAAGGTATATCTTGCCTCTCTCACAGCCCTCATTGGATTGTGGACTCGGGTGCTACACATCATCTCTCTACACAGCGGCCGCCTCAATATTTAGATACTCCTTACCCCAAGAACATCACTGTGGCTAATGGTGACACGATCCCGGTTTCTGGCACTGCCAATCTCCCTCTTACTCCTTCCCTCTCCTTATCCTCGGTTCTTCATGTTTTGGGCTCTCCGTTTAATCTCCTATTTGTTTGCCGTCTCACACGAGATATTGATTGTTCTATTACTTTCTTACACTCTTCATTTGTTGTGCAGGAACGACAAACGCGGACTATACTTGGGAGAGGGCGGCTGTCCAACGGGTTGTATCTCCTCGACGTTTCTCCCACTTCTCTCACCACCGTCTCCACCATCGATTGGCATCGTCGTCTGGGTCACGCCCCCCTTCCTACTCTCAAGAAAGCTCTTCCTACTGTTTCTCTCCAAGAGTTTTTTTGTGAATCTTGTATTTTCGGCAAGCAACACCATGTATATTTCCCTTCCTCATGTACTCGGAGCGATGCTCCTTTATCGTTAATACATTCTGATATTTGGGGGCACTATAAGATCCCTAGTGTTTTTGGTTACAAATATTTTGTTACATTTATCGATGATTACTCACGAGTTACCTGGTTGTATTTACTTCGTGATCAAACTGAACTCACAGCTACGTTCCGTACATTTTTTACCGAAACGCGCACTCAATTTTCTACTTGTGTCAAAACAATTCGTACAGACGCGAGTACACCGGCCGCACCTTCTCCAATCTCTGCGCTGAGTTTGGTATTCTCCATCAGACTTCATGTGTTATACCCCCCCCCCCAACAGAATGGCATAGCGGAACGGAAAAATCGTCACCTCCTTGATGTGGCTCGATCCCTTATGATCCAAATGCAGGTTCCTACTCTTTATTGGAACTTTGTCGTTTCTACAGCCTGTCACCTCATTAATCGCATAATATCCTCCGTCATCAACTTTGTGGCACCCATTACTCTCCTTTATCCATCCACGACTCTCTTCTCTCTCACACCTTGTGTGTTTGGCTATACCTGTTATATCCATCACCTCGGTCCCTCAACTGACAAGCCCGCCCCTCAGGTTACCAAGGCGATGTTTGTTGGCTACTCCCGCACTCAGAAGGGGTATGTCTGCTTTGATCCCACAACTAGTAAGATGGTTGTGTCTGCTGATGTCTCCTTCCATGAAGATCAACTATATCACATCAGTCCTTCTGATCCCCTTCTTCCTCCTCTACCTCGGACCTCCGTACCCGTAACATCTTCATTACCACTACTTCTACCTACCCCCCAACCCCACCAGTCCAAATCTCTTATCACTCTGAGCATCCCACCACCAACAGTCCCCTCCATACCCCATGTTATTCAGGTGTACACTCGTCGTCCTCCACGTTCAGATGCCCTGCAGCAGCTTCCCTCTACCGTTATGCTCTCGCGGCCTGTTGATCTGGCATCCTCTTCGACAGCACATCCCATGGTCAATTATATCTCTCTACATTGGCTCTCTCCTCCCATTCGTGCCTTTGCTCTCTCTCTCTCCTCTATTTATGTACCTAACTCTGTGCAGGAAGCTCTTCAGCATCCGCTGTGGCGCGACGCCATGGATGATGAGATGAGGGCTATGTGGGGTAATCACACTTGGGATCTTGTGCCCCTTCCTCCGAGTCACGGTTGTGTTAGCTGCAAGTGGATCTTCACTATCAAACATATCGTGGATGGGACAGTTGATCGCTTAAAGGCTCGTCTTGTGGCCCGGGGTTTTACCCAACAGTACAACCTTGATTATGCGGAAACTTTCTCCCTGGTCGCAAAATTGAATTCGGTTCGGGTTCTCCCCTCCTTAGCTGTTCATCGTCAGTGGCCCCTCCATCAGCTAGATGTCAAAAATGCGTTCTTGAATGATGATCTTCTTGAGACAGTGTACATGCATCAACCGTCCGGGTTTGAGACCACGGGGGAGTCTCGGGTCTGTCTACTTCGCAAGTCTATTTATGATCTCAAACAATCTCCACGGACGTGATTTGGGAAATTCAGCAAGGTCGTTCGTGAGGTTGTCTTAAAACAAAGCTCGGCAGATTCCTCTCTCTTTACTCGTCACCAATCAACTGGGACGGTCATACTTCTGGTCTATGTGGACGATATTCTTATCACTGGTGATGACTCAGCTGGGATACACCATGTGAAGCAACATTTGAATTGTACCTTTCAAATCAAAGATTTGGGCAATCTTCGTTATTTTCTTGGACTAGAAGTAGCACGACGACCGGATGGCCTTGTCTTATCCTAGCGCAAGTACTGTATTGACCTTCTGCAAGATGTTGGTCTCTCGGGTTGTAAACCTGCGGAAACTCCGATGGAAATCAACCACATGTTGTGTGCTCAGGGATCTGATAATGATTCTCTTCTTCCGAACACGGAATACTATCGTCGTCTTGTGGGAAAACTGATATATCTAACAGTTACAAGACCTGACATATCATTTGCGGTTGGTGTGGTCAGCCGTTTATGCATACCCCACGGGTCTCTCACCTCCAGGCAGTGGAACGCCGTCTTCCGTCCTTAGGTATCTGAAGACTTCCCCTGGGCAAGAACTTGCGTACAAGCCGTCTTCGTCTCTTTCTCTTATTGCATACTCGGATGCGGATTATGCGGTCTCATTAGATGATAGACTTTCAACTACTGGGTTCTGTACATACTTTGGAGGAAATCTTATCACATGGCGGAGTAAGAAGCAGACGGTGGTCGCCGGCTCATCTGCTGAGGCCGAGTACCGTGTGCGATGGCGGCTGTTACATCTGAAATAACCTGGCTTGAAAGTCTTTTAATGGACTTGGGGGTTAAATTGTCTTCACCTTCAACACTGTTCCGTGACAGTCAAGCTGTGATACACATTGCAAAGAATCATGTGTTCCATGAGAGGACTAAACATATTGAGTTTGATTGCCACTTTGTTCGAGAAAAGGTTCAAGCAAAGGAGATAAAGCTTGAACATGTTCCTGCCTCTGGACAAATTGATGATATCCTTACCAAGGCGCTGCCTCGCAAGTTGTACTACTAGTTTTTGTCCAAGCTTGGCGCATATGACTTATACGCTTCAGCTTGCGGGGGAGTGTTAGATAATGTAAAAGAAAATAATGTAAAGGCCCATTTATAGGCCCATTTCTCCTTTCTCCTTTAGTCTCACATCTCCTGTATAGGATTCTTTCTCTCTCTCTTCTCCTATATATTTGTATTCTTTCTTGTATTTCAGACACAAAGTATATACAAAGTTGGTCCTTTGTTTTCTACAGTATGAAACCAAATTGATTATCTAAAATTGATATAATTTTTCTAAACTTAAATAGTTTCAATAGATCCATACTATAACTCATCATTGTTTTAAATATTCTCCGACATGTTCGGCGTGTTTCCTGACATGCCATTTTTAGGGGTAAAACGATATGTTTTTCTAAAAAAAAAGATTTTGTCCTTTTCTAAAATATATACCGACATGACCGGTTTTGTCCAATATATCGGCCAACACGACTTTTAAATATAACATCCGCATTTTATTTTATGTTATATTAACAGACTAGCAGCATATGTTTAAATCACCTACACATTATATTATGTATGCAAATCGATTGGACTTATTGTTATGATTTTTTAACGTTTTATTCTTACAATCAATTTTGTATAATTGTTTCACAATTTTTTAATTTCATGTAGTAAAAAATATGAAAACATTTAATACATTCATTAGTTGATTGTTTGCTTACATTTAATATAAATTATAGGTTTGAAAAGACTTATAATTAATTAAGGATTTTTAACTTTTAAATCTTCTTTATTTGCAAAAAAATTATTGTTATCAAAATAAAATTATTGTATACAATTAAATATATTTTGCAATGTATCATTTTGTATTTGTTAATAATATTTTATCTTATATACTATTCGATTTTATTTTGTAATATAAATGGCTCATCTTTATCTATTTGTATATTATTATTCTATTTTTATAACATATAATAATAGTTAGTATATAAAAAAAAATTTATTTGTAAGACATGAAAATCCGATATTTTAAAATATCTCTGACATGTCTCCGACTTCCGACATCCGGCATTTAAAAACTCAAACTGATATGTAGCCGACATCCGATATTTAGAACATTGAACTCATTCATTTATAATCAGCACAATCTTAAACATTTCAATTATTTTTAAATATTGACAAAAAAGATTCTTCTCTGTTCATTTACCAACCTCTAATTTTTCAGACTTCCATTAAATAAACTTGACAACCAATTTGTGGCAATATCCCCATAACCTTTCAAATCTCAACAAAAATATCTGTATTCATCCTTTTTCAAAGCTAATTTCACTTCACTCCTCTTGATCAATTATGATATATCATACTATTCTATTCATAATGCACTTCCAAAAAGTATTCATTTTTACAACTCCCACCTAATAATCTCATCTCTCCTTGATGTGCTCATCTTTAATTAAGATCTTATTATCCCCACTTCAAATAAGTAAAATATCTAGACCTCTTGCCCTAGCTTTAATTATCTCCTTCCTATGGTATCTAATCTTTTTATACAAATAAATCTTATATTCCATATAAGTCAAGGTGGTATTCAATCTTTTGCACTCTTTAAAAGCACATTCTTTAAAGAAACGTAATAAATTCAGCTAACAAATACCTCTTAGGTCGATGAATGTACTATAAAATGATCAAGTAATGTTCATAGAAAGTAGTTTTTAAAAGGAAATAGATCAATGCGAAGATTTGCCAGGAAATAGATCAATGAGAACAAAACATAGTTGTAGTGATTAAGTTTTTAACACTTGCAAGAACAATATATGTGCTTACCTGCTACTCTAGAACTAGTTTCTTAGATGGCACGCATACCTTTGGCGAGTTCAGATATCTCAATTTTATGGGATGAGGGATAAATGGGACGTAGAAGTATAAGCTTTGAAGGACGTTGACTTGACAGATTATGCAAATTGTTAGATGCTAAGAGCATAATCATGTGGGAAAAGGGAAAAGGGAAAAGAGAGCTCCTGAAGGTGCTTAAGCCAAAAAATTGCAATTATAAAATTAACCTAGGAATATACTATCACGAACTACCCTGTAAATAATAACATAATGAGAAAGATTAAAATCCAAATTAAATATTTGTATTTAACTAATACATAAGATCCAAGCATATATCATTAGTTTTTGAGTATGTTTGCCATTTGCTTAACAGCATGTACAGATGTGCAGTTAAATAAACAAACTGGAGTGCCCTTTTAAATAACTATTCTATTTCACGGTACAAACATAAAGCAGATGGAAAAAAGAAACTATGTTCTACAAACATACCCGGGTTAAGATGCAAACAGATATCATTAGTTTTTTTGGCAAAACAAACAAAATAGGGTGCCCTATTACAAAACTTCTCCAGTTCAACTTACAAACTAGTTTGTTACCAAAACTTCTACACCAAAAAACTTTTTATAGCCAAACAAACTCTTTGACATTCATAGTTTCCCCACGCTTTAATGCACTATTGATTAATTACAATAATACAATGTCTCTCCTATATATATAGGACAAGGGGAGACAAAAAAACAAATACACTCAATGTGGGACAAAAACATAAATATGAAATGTCAACAATCCCTTTCAAGCTAGGCATATATATTGTATGCAACAAGCTAGAGCATATATATCGTATGCAACAGGCTTGTTACAAATATAGGATATCACGGGGCTTCTCAGGCTCCATTTGTTTAGGCGGCTGGGCTCAAAATGGGGTTTCTACAATTTGATCGTTTGTGGGAAATTTATCCTAATACTCTGTTTCTAAAATAAGCTGCCCTTAGGTTATTTTCAAACTGCAGCAGGGAGTTATTTTCAAACTGCAGTGGGATCTTGCAAACATCCCACTCTCAACTCCCTCGACAGAACAAATGCTTCCGGATTCAGAACAGCTAACCGTCGGCCTCCTCCTTTCTTTCACAAGGTGAGCTTTTTCGTCCCATCATTTTCTGCTCCATGCGATCGGCTTCTTCTTGCCATTTTTTCTGCTCAATGTGATTTCTTCCAAATCTGCACAATCGGCTTCTCCATGCGATATCTTCCAGATCTGCACAAACGGCTTCTCCATGCGATTTCTTCCAGATCTGAACAATCAGCTTCTCAATGTTATTTCTTGTGCGATTTCATTTAATGCTCCATGCGATCCGTATCTTGCAATTATTTCTGCTGTGTGATTTCTGGAAGATCTGTATAATTGGCTATATCATAGATGCTATATAGAAGCTTTCAAGTTGAAAATTTATCCTGTCTACTGGTAATCCTTCTCAAAGCACGAGGGCAAGGTTAATTTCCAGAGAAACCCTGTTATATAATTTATAGTTGATTAGATATGTAGGTTATTAGTGGATTCTATAATTCATTAGTTGATTAATTAGATCTGTAGGTAATTATTCATGTTAAAAATCTCATCAGTTTGATCTATAAAAGAAATTCCGTTGATATCTTCAATAAAAATTAGTTCATGCCAAAATATACTTTGATATCATCTTCAACAAATCAAAGTATATCTTCAATAAATATTAATTTATGCCAGTATAAACTGTTCAGTATTTTGTTGTGAGAAGCTATAAAAGAAATTAATTTGCTGTGCTCTACTTTGGGTGCATTTTTTGGGGCTAATCATAATAATGAGAAGGCATGTCGTACCTTGTATTAACTTAAAATTTTGTAATTTTATTTTATGTCATGTAATTGTTCATGGTTTTGCATTTCAATTTTTTTTTTACAAAAGTCCATTGTTACCAAACAGTTTTTATGCACTGCTTTTCAAAGAGCTCTGCAAACTCCAGTTTACACAATTTTTTTATTGCAAACTCCATTTTCCAAAACAACTTTTTCAAACATCATTTGCGTCAGCTCCTTTTCGATCATCAATAGCCGAAACAAACAGAACCTAAGTGAATTGGTGAAGATATAACAAGTTGATCATTTGTGTTAATGAAGGACATGGTTATTTCTCTGAACATAACCTTTTCACGAATAAAATAAGAGTCAATTTATATATGGTGTGTTCGTTCGTGAAAGACAGGATTGGATGCAATGTGTAAGGCTGGTGGATTATGATATATGAGGGGCATAGAGTTGATATCGCAGAACTTTAATTCTGAGATAAGTTGTTTCAACCAAATGAGTTCACATATGGTTAATATCATGGTCGGACAATCTGCTTCAACACTGGATCTAGTAACAACATTCTGCAACTTACTTTTCTATGAAATGAGGTGTCCTATGATCAATACACAATATCCAGAGGTTGATCGTCGATCACAAGGACAACCAGCCAAATCAAAATCAGTATAAATAATAATGTCAAAGTGTCCCCGATTAGCACAGACAATTCCTTTACCTGGGGATCCTTTGATGAACCATTACGAACAACATCGCAAAGACAATCACATGGTGAGTTAAGGAATTGACTCGCAACACTAACAATAAATAAAGAAAATATCAGTTCTTGTAACAGTTAGATAATTCAATTTTCCAACTAACCCTCGATATCTTTTTGGATCATAGAATAGTTGTTCTGGTACAAGTTTAGTACTGGGTTCAGAGGTGTGTTAGTGGGCTTACAGGCTTACAATCTGTCAACTCAGTTTCTTTTAGGATATCAAGGGCATACTTCCTTTCAGATATGACTTCCAAATTTAGATTGAGTCACCTCAATTCCAAGGAAATAGCATAATTGACCAAGTTCGTTGGTTTGGAATTAAAGAAATAAATGTTGTTTGAGATTCATAATTTCTTTATGATTATCTCATGTAATGACAATGTCATTGACATAAACCATAAAATAAATACTAAAACTATTCAAAAAGTTTTTGTAGAAGATAGAGTGATCTGCCCACTTCGAATCATTCCAAATTCTTAAAGAGAAGAACTAGATCGTTTAAACAAGCACTTGGAGGTTGTTTAAGACCGTACAGAGTTTTATGTAGTTTACAGACAACCAAACTCCCCTTGAGCAAGAAAGTCTGGCGGTTGCTCTAAGTAAGCTTCTTTTATAAGATCACCATAGAAGAAAGCATTTTTAATATATAACTGACATAGGGATCAATTATACATCGCAGGTATGGATAAGAGAAGACGAACATAGGTCATTTTAGCAACTAGAGAGAATGTATCTCCATAATCCAATCCATAGACTTGTGTGTAACCTTTAGCGACTAATCTCATTTTTAAACAATCAATTTGTACGACTGTGCCAACTTTGACTGTAAAGATCCAATGGCATCCGACAATAACTTTAACCTTTAGGGACAGGAACTAAAGTCCAGATACAATTGGATTCCTAAGCTGTCATTTCTTCAACCATAGCGTGTCGTAAGCCAGGATGAGATAGTACTTCCTGAACTGTTTTAGGAATAAAAACAGAAGAGAGTTGAAACAAAGTTTTAGTGGCTCGGTGAGAGGCAAGGGTAGCTCAAGAACTGGTAAATAGGATGAGGATTACGAGTAGAGTGGTTACCTTTGCGAATAGCTGGAGTACTAGGATCCGAAGCCGATTAAGATGCAGAGGAAGGAGATGAATCACTAAGAATGATGCTTGAATCTTTTTGTGTCGATGAAAGTTTAGATCGGAATTGTTAAGTGATCAGAAGAAGAATGCAAGGAGGAGCGGGAATAGTAATAGGAATATCTAAAGATATGGGAGTGGGAAAGACCTGTAAGATAGTTTCAGGTGTGAATGAAGATGATGAGAAGTATGGGGTATCCTCAAACAAGGTGACATCAACGAATATATAGAGACGACGAGAAGGAGAGTAACATCTATATCCCTTTTGGACCCATGAGTAACCCGCAAAGATATATTTGACAGCACAAGCAAATAACTAGTCAAATCCATGTGAGAGGTCATTAGCAAAACAAGTTGAACCAAATATCTTAGGAGGAACCTGGAATAAGCTCTCTTGTGGAAATAAAAGAGAAGGATTATGTGATTAAGAGTAGAGAATGACATACGATTGATGAGGTAAACAATAATGAGAATAACATCACCCCAGAGATTTTGAGGAGTATTAGCATGGATCAAAAGAGTGTTTGATTTGTCGAGTATGTGTTTATGTTTTCGTTCAGCAACCCAATTTTGTTATGATGTATGCGGACATGTGGATTTATGGTGATGTCATAAATTGAGTGAGATGTGATAAGAAATATTCTCTGGAATTATAACTCTAGAAGATGTGAATGGATTTGTTAACTTGATTTTGTATTTCATGAAAGAAATTTTGAAAAATGGTAAATATTTTAGTATATTTTTTTCATTAAGTAAATCCAAGTGCATTTAGAAAAATCATTGGCAAAGTTAACAAAGTGCATATATCCCAAAAGAGAATTGGCACGTCCAGGTAACCAAATATCAGAGTAGACCAAATCAAAAGAAGACTTAGCACGGTGAACACCTATGGAAAAAGAAGCCTGAATATACTAAATGACACAACTCACAGTCAAAAGACTTCAATTGATAGAGACGAGGAATCATTATCTTCATTTTATTTATACTAGAATGACCAAGTCAACTATGAAGAACAGCTGGAGAATCAAAAATGTTGCAAGCAATAGGATGATGATGTTGGAAGTAGTAAAGTCCATGTGACCCAATTCCTGCTCCAAACATTTATTGGTAATCAAGCCTTATATGGAAAAGGAAGTATTAATGGATGGTATAAAACAATTGTTGTCAAGTTGACTAACAAAGACAAGGCTAAAAGGACATATGGAAATGAAGAGAACAGAACATAAGAGTATTGAAGAAAGTTGAGTTGTGTTTCCAATACCCATAGCTTTAGCTTTTGAGCCATTGGCTAGAGTAATGAATGAGTAGTTTGTAGTAAATTGTGTTACAACAACTCTCAAGCCTTTATCCCACTATAGTGGGGTCGGCTATCTGGATCATTTGTTCCCATTATGCCCTATCTTTAGTCATAATCTCATTAATGCCTAAGTACATCATGTCTTTTCTTATAGTTTCATTTCAAATCTTTATTTGTCTACCCCTCTCTTGTTTACCATGCCTAGTGACTAAACTCTCACAATGCCTACTAGGTGTCTCTAATGGTCTCCTTTGTACATGTTTGACCCATCTTAGTCGAACTTCTCGCATTTTCTCTACAATTGGTGTCACTCCTGTCTTATCCCTAATACATTCATTCCTAATTTTATCCAGTCTCATGTGTCCACACATCACCAAAGCATTCTCGTCTCCGCAACTCTCATTTTTTGCTCATGTACACAATTCACTGTCTTAACACTCATAATCGCAGAGCATCGCTGGTCTAACTACAGTAGAGTAAAACTTGTCTTTAAGTTTTAATGGTACTTTACAATCACATAAGATCCCGACACGGCTCTCCACTTCAACCAACCTACTTGGATTCTAAGTATCACATCTTCATCTACACCTCCATCTTTTTGAACTATCGATCCCAGATATTTAAAGCACTCACTGCGTGAAATATCTTGATCACCCAATTTAATAACAGAGTCATCCGTTCTTCTTGCACTACAAAATTTAAGCTCCATATACTTCGTTTTTGCCCTGCTCAACCTAAAACACTTCTTTTCTAAAGTGTCTTACAAAGATTCAAGTCTCGCGTTTACATCCTTGCGTGTCTCATCGACCCAAACAATATCATCCGCAAACAATAAAAATCAAGATATTGCTTGTTGAATATGTCTGGTGATCTCATCTAAGATAGGGGTAAAGAGCTAGGGACTTGCTGGTGACCTTTGATGTAAGCCAATCGTGATAGAAAATTCATGTGTTAATCCTCCAAATGTCCTCAACCTCGTCACTGAATTTGTATACATATCTTTGATTATGTCAATGTAAGATATATCAACACTTTTCTTTTCTACGACTCTCTATAAGACCTCTCTTAGAACTCTATCATAAGCCTTCTCAAGATCAATAAACAACATATGCAAATCTTGTTTTCTTACCTGATGATGTGAAGTTGTGATAGATTGGTAAAAATGGAGGAATTACCAACCAGGTGATCAAAAGAACTGGAATCCAAAATCCACGAGTCAGCGGGCATGATATGAGAACAAACCGTAGGCTTACTCGTAGACGTTGCAGTGGTAGGGCATGTGTTCTGGAGCCCAGTTTTATATTGAAGATGCTCATTAACGCATTCTTACTCGGAACATTTTGAGGAATATGTCCCTGATTAGATGGTTGCACATGAATGACAATTGTGGATCTATATCTAGAAACCCAACAGGTGAGTGACACTTGTTCCAAGTTTGTCCCATTCATTTGTAATAAGAGAATTGTGATCGAGTAACAGGGTTGCGGCCACCGCATCCACAACCGCGGCCCCGATTATCTTGAGTGGAAATGAGAGCAGAGAGTCAAGCTATGATTGAGCATTTGCATCAAATGTGACCTTGGAAGAGGGAACTCATAGCAAACGATCAATGAGAGCCTCAACAATGGGAATACTAGGATTTGTCAAATTTTGATAGAGGGCGGAGTTCAAATCTTTACATAAATCACGAAGAACAAAGATCATACACATATTATCAATAGTAGACTGAGCTTTTGTGAGATAAGAGGAAATATTTTGATCTGGCATTTGAAAAGTGGCAAGTTTGTGGACAACATCATAAAAATATTGTACATCATTTGAGTATATAGAGTGTGCTTTTTGTAGATGACATAACATGTCTTGTAGGTTCTGAAGTGGGACAATAACTTGGGATCAATAGATTGCCACAAGAGACAATATTTGATAATCAACCTTCCTCCATTGATCTATGTCCTCAGTAGGTATGTCCTCGACTTGCTTGATTAAGTGGTCAGATACTCCTTGGCCTAGAAACGAGATTTTGACGGATGCTTGTCAATCCATATAGTTCTTGTTTGTGAAGGATTGCTAGATAAAGTGAGAGATGCTATCCTTTTGTTGAGAAGTATTAGAGCAACACTAGATTTGCCAGGTGGAATAGTCATAATCCAATGATGCGGGCTCAGAAAGTAAAAGGAAGCAAGGGGGTAGCTACTGGAAGGAACGAGCACCGAACAGGAGGAGCAGTGATGCAATTGGTCCAAAAAAGGAGAGCAAACTCTACGGAGAAAGGTGTTAGAGAGCAGAATTGAAGAGTCGCAGATCAAGATCCGAACACAGAAAGGAGCTAGAGGGTTGTGATGAGGAGATCAGCTCGACTAGGAGATCTGGATGACGGATCGACAAGATCAGCCCCTAGACGGAACGTCGACGAGAAGCAACGGATGACGAGAGCAACCTCTGGACGGAGCATCGACGAGAGGTGTGGGCTGACGAGGGGCTCAGAACAACAAATTGCACGAAGACATGAGCGGCTAGGTAGCTGGCTTTAATAGCATGTGAAGTTAAAGAACCACTTTCATTCACAATTGATTAATTACAATAATACAATACATCTCCAATATATATAGGAGGGAAGACCGAAAAACAAATACTCACAATATGGGACAAAAACATTAATACATAAACACAAAATAATTCGAAGTGTCAATAAAGTTCAACAAATTGGAATGCCCTAATATAAAACTTCTCTATTTCAACATGCAGCCCAATTTTCTACAGAGAATTCAGAACAAAAATTTGTATAGCTAAACAAATTCTTTGACATTGCCAGCTTTCATGTGCTTTACATTTAATGAAATTCAACAAAATGGAATACGCTATTATAAACTTCTCCAATTTGTAACATGCAATACAATTTGTAGCCAGGAGTTCCAAACTAAAATCTTTTATAGCAAAACAAACTCATTAACATTCCCACTTTCCAATGCGCTTTAAATGTGTTAGAAACCACGGTGGGGCCCATTTGAGGGGGCACGTGAAATCCAGATCCGTGTCCGACTGCAGTCGTGGCAAGCATCCCCAACCAAATCACCCAGGATGAATTTAACCGGGGTAGGTTGTTGGGAGCCGGGATCGAACCCGGGACCTCCCCTTTATCAAGCTCCTTAGCGGAAGCCTGATACCCAACTGTGCTGCCATCTTTTGTTAGAAACCACGGTGGGGCCCATTTGAGGGGGCACGTGAAATCCAGATCCGTGGCCGACTGCAGTCGTGGCAAGCATCCCCAACCAAATCACCCAGGATGAATTTAATCGGGGTAGGTTGTTGGGAGCCGGGATCGAACCCGGGACCTCCCCTTTATCAAGCTCCTTAGCGGAAGCCTGATACCCAACTGTGCTGCATCCCCAACCAAATCACCCAGGATGAATTTAATCGGGGTAGGTTGTTGGGAGCCGGGATCGAACCCGGGACCTCCCCTTTATCAAGCTCCTTAGCGGAAGCCTGATACCCAACTGTGCTGCAGCACAACAACCTAAGGAGCTTGATAAAGGGGAGGTCCCGGGTTCGATCCCGGCTCCCAACAACCTACCCCGGTTAAATTCATCCTGGGTGATTTGGTTGGGGATGCTTGCCACGACTGCAGTCGGCCACGGATCTGGATTTCACGTGCCCCCTCAAATGGGCTCCACCGTGGTTTCTAACAAAATGTAATGTAGTTCTACAATCATTGGTAGCCAACAGAACAAACTTAGCAAAAGAAGCTAAATTCAGAGTGCATCAAGCACAATGACAGACAGATAGCTATACAACGAAATTTTAATGTGCAAGAAGAAAATTAGAGCCTCCCCAATGAAAAAACAAACAGCATAAACTCTTCAACATTTCAGGATAAGTAAAAAAACATAATGTACAAAAGAACAACAAGAACAAGATGATGATGCTTGTTGTTATTAACAACTTCATACCCGAGATCTATCATTGGGTCGAAATTCAAGTTCATGCTTTTGATTGACCAACATCATTCACATAGACATATGGAGGTAGTGGAATTAGTGGAGTTTGTGAGGGGTAGATGGCGTCGATTGTTTCATCCGTTGTAATGAAATAAACTTGAGTCAGACAAGTTACGATTGGGAGAGTGGTGTCGGTGGCTCTGGTGAGAAATGGTATCGATGTTTCATCTGAACCCATTGATCTTCCACAATAAAATATTGATTCTATCATGTAAATTTAACGGGGTTGGTCGTATGATATTGTAGGATACATGATAATACATTGGGTAACATAATATGAGCTATGGTAGTAGTAATAGTGTAGTACACATGGATGACAAGGGGATGCATTAATGCTAGCATCGTCATGATGAGATTTGTAAGATGAAGTCATCTGAAAATAATGTGTATTCTTCATGCATATTTTCAAAAGGAGAGAAGTGATCACATGTATCACTACAAGGAGAGAGTGATTACAAGTATCACTACAAGGAGAGAGTGATTACAAGTATCACTACAAGGAGAGAGTGATTACAAGTATCACTATAAGAATATGAAAAATGATATTTTTTCTATTTATATTATTGATATAATGAACATTATAAGAGTAGTGATATGAACTAGGGCTTCGTTTCGTAGGGCTTATTTGCTCTGGTGAGTTTGATCAAAAACGTCATTATTGTACAACCCCTATTTGTCAAGGAACCCCTATTTGTCAAGGGTCAACGATCAACGGTCAACGATCATCGGTCAACGATCAGCAGTCAACAAGTCAAACAGTCAACGAGCAGCACCAGTACATGAAGAATCTGATTGGTATTCAATGGACAGCAGGGAAGGCAGGGGGACCTTTAGATGCAAGCAAGGATCATACTCGCCAGGGAGCGCGACTACCCAGCAACGGGGGCGAGCTTCAGAAACCTTTCAGTACAAGCGAGCTCCGAACAGTACCAGTGGCGAGCAACAGCAATACTCGCCAATCAGGCGACCTCCGACCAACACCGCAGATGATTGCCAACCAATACTCGTCAGTAGCCAAGCCAGGTCGCCAGAAGGCAGCAGGCGATGATCGCAGGATTGGGTCTTCTCGCCTAGAGACCCCCTCCCTTTGGATTTGCCTATAAATAGGACCTCAGGGGTACAAGAATATAGACTTCGAAATCTTGAAAAAGATTTTGACTACATCTTTCCTTGGACTTTTAGCTGAGTTTTTGCATCCTTTCTCTGAAAAATCGAGTTCCCAGCTAGTGTCCCCATCGTACCCTGCTCGGTCATCTTTGGTTGTGGTGGGGAAGCTTCTTCTAAGCATCCAGGTACGTGGTGGGACCTCCCTGCCGCAGCACCTGGGATCATTTTTGTCGCTCTTGTTTCTGTGTTCTAGCCCGCTAAGTCGTCGAGTCCGACCGCTGCACTAGTAACCTTAGACTGCCTTGATCCGAATTTTGTAGTAGGGATTTTCCCGGCTTCAACAATTTGGTGCGGTGAGCGTGAAACATAACCGAGAAGGAAAGTTTCGCAAGTAGGCGAGATGATGAATGGAGGCGAGAATGAGGAGATAATCGGCAACTCGGCGGGAGTCAGCAACTCGGCGGGAGGAGGCGACTTTGTGACTGTGGCAGTGTTTGAGGAATTCGCGAGGAGGATCGAGAGGAGCATCCTAGCAGGGTTCCCTCCTCGCCCCGATGTCACGGCGACCTCGCCTAGTCAAGTGACACCGTCAGAGGAAGGGGCGCCGCCTAGGGAGCCAGGGAAGGAGCGAGCAAGGGGGAGCAGGAGCGACCAATGCAATCGCAGTACTGTCCGGCAAGCGGCCACGGAATCAAGTTCAGAGACGCGGAGCAGCTGACGAGGATCCATGATACTCGGTCGGGTAGCGAGTATGAGGAAGATACTCGCGAGTACGAAACCCATCATCGCCAGGGAGGGAGCAGCCCCTTCAGTGATGAAGTCCTAGCAGCCCCAGTTCCCGAAGGCTTTAGAGAGCCCGTCCTGAACTCCTACTCCGGCAGAGATGATCCGATCAGGTATCTCCAATGTTGCCCAAAGGCTTCATCTACTACTTCGAGAATCTGCGTCGGGGCCTAATGGCAAGGTTCGCGACATCCAAGAAGCAGAAGGAGGCAACCGCTCTCTTCAAGATTGTGCAAGGGCAGCACGAGAGCCTTGGCCACTACCTCGACCGTTTCCAGGAAGAGGTTTTGGAAGTCTTGGAAGTCGATAGCTTCACCCTGATGCTGGCCCTGAAGTTCGGCCTGAAGCAGGGACTCTTCAGTCTGGAGATCGGCTCTAAGCCCTCGAGGTCTTTTGAGGAGATGATCGAAAGGGCGAACAAATTCGTGCAAGGGGGGAGAGAAGAATCTCGACTTCTTGGCAAGGCTGGATGAGGCGAACCTGGGAGGCAGGGAGAGACGAGGACCTTCGGGAGTGAGAGCCAGAATAGTGTCGGGGAGGCAAGAAGAGCTAAGGAGAGAGGAGCCGAGAAAAAGAGAAGAGCCCAGGAGGGTGGAGGAGCAGAGGAGGCAGGAGAGGCCTCGCAGACAGGAGGAGAGAAGGCCCGTAGCGGCTCCGGAAAGAAGGGAGGAGGCACGGCGATTCCAATATCTCGTGAGCCGGCCTCAGTGGAGCCACCAGGAAGACCACAGTACCAGAATTAGGAGAGAAGAAACAGCAACCAGCCTGAGAGGAGTAAGGGAAGAAATCAGGAGGAGGCGATGGTCATTGCCCAGCAAGAGAACAGGCATCGCAGGACGATCCAACCGATGAGGAATCAGGCTGAGGAGATTCCCCTTTACTGTGATCTGCATCGAGTAGAGGGGCGCGAAACCTTAGCTTGCCCCAAGTTTTGGGAAGCAAGGAGGAGGCTAGAAGCAGGAGCGATGGAGAGGGAGCAGCCGAGGCAGGAGGCCCCCGTAGGACCGATAGTGTTCCAAGCTTCAGGGAGGAGGAGGAACGAGGATCGGGTCGACCAAGGCGGTCAAGGGGAGGTCCAAGGCCCAGGTGGAGGGCAAGTAGGAGTGATCAACGGAGGAGCCGGGCTAGGAGCTTCTCGCAAAGAAAGTATCCATCAGATCTACCGCAAGAGCGTCGCCTCGCCCTCTCAAGCACCGCCGTCGTTGGAGGAGATCACTTTCTCGGAGGAGGACATGCTAGAGAATGAGAATCCCTTTCACGATACCCTCGTCATTCAGGTCGTCATCGAGGACTTCACCGTTAACCGAATCTTGGCGGACAACGGAAGCTCGGTGAATGTCATCTTCAAAAGGACCTTCGTCGGGCTGCAGGTGGAGGCGTCCAGAGTCCTGGTCGCTGACGGACCACTCTTTGGCTTCTCCGGAGAGGAGGTGGAGGGAGGAGCGGACCTTTTGGTGACCCTCGGCGGCACCTCAATCCGATGCAGGTTCGTAATCGTGGATGCGCCAAGCTGCTATAGCGCGATCTTCGGAAGACCCCTCATCAACTACTTCAAGGCGGTTTTATCATCATACCATCAGTGCCTGAAGTACTGCAGGAGTGATGTCCAAGTGAGGGTCCGAGGAGATCCTAAAGTTGCCCGGGAGTGCTATCTTAGTGTCGTCAGTACCATCACCTGGATGGAGGACGCGGAGAGGCTGGAGAAGATGCTGGAAAGGGAGGATGGGCTGAGAGCTGCGAAAGAGCTAGAGGAAGTGGAGGTGATCTCCGTGGAAGGAGAGCATGGACTGCTGAAGATTGGAGGATCCCTGACATTGGAGGGGAAGGTAGAAATGGTGGCCTGTCTGTAAGAAAATGTAGACATATTTGCCTGGAGTACTGCATAGATGTCGGGAATCGATGCAGAGATTGTCTGTCATCGCCTCAACCTGGATCCGAAGGTTGTCCCAGTCCGTCAGAAGCAGAGGAAAAGCATCGCTGCGCTGGCTGAACCAATCCGAGAGGAGATGAAAAAGTTGATGGAGGCAGGTTTTGTTTCGGAGATCCAGTACCCAGGCTGGGTCGCTAATGTTGTAATGGTTAAGAAAGTTGGAGGGGGCTGAAGACTTTGTATTAATTTTTCAATGTTGAATAAAGCTTGCCCGAAGGATTGCTACCCCTTGCCTCGAATCGACGCGCTGGTTGATTCAACCGTCGGTTTTCCTGTGCTGAGTTTCCTTAATGTTTTTTAGGGTATCACCAGATCCGAATGCATCCCTCGGACTACTGCGACGTCTCCTTCATCACCAGTGAAGGTTGCTACAGCTACAAGATGATTCTCTTTGGGCTTAAGAACGCAGGCGCGACCTACCAAATAATGATAGACCAAGTCTTCAAGGAACAAAAGGGGAGGAATATCGAAGTGTACGTAGATGACCTCCTGGTCAAGAGCAGGAGCATCACGGAGCACACTAAATATCTAGTGGAGACCTTCGCAACTCTGCGGAAGTACAAGATACGACTCACTCCGGCGAAGTGCGTTTTCGGAGCAGTAAGGGGGAAGTTCTTAGGTAACCTCCTCAAGCCAAGAGGGGTGGAGCCTAACCCCGACAAAGTGAAGGCCATTCTGGAGATGGCATCCCCGAAGAATTCCAAGGAAGTCCAGAGGCTCACCGGAAGGCTGGCAGGTCTTAGCCGCTTCATATCCAAGGCGGGAGAGAAGTGCTCTCCATTCTTCAAGACTCTCCGAGGCAACCAGAAGTTCGAGTGGACCGCACAATGTGAGGAGGCGTTTGGAAAGCTCAAGCAGCAGCTAACTCAAGCTTCTCTACTACAAATCCCACAAGAAGGTGAAGATCTCCGCCCTTACCTAGGAGTGTGAGCGGAGGCAGTCAGCTCTGTACTTGTTAAGGAAGAGGAGAAGAAGCAGCTCCATATCTACTATATGAGTAGGGTGTTGAGGCAGGCAGAGACGAGGTACCCTATCCTGGAGAAGCTGGCTTTCGTCTTGGTGATTTCGACGCGGAGGCTCCGGCCATACTTTCAAGTTCACTCCATCAAGGTTGTCTCTGATCATCCGTTATAAAGCATCTTGAATGGAGTGAAGCATTCGGGAAGATTGGCAAAATGGGCGGTAGAGATCAGCGAGTTATATCTCTTTTTCACCAAGAGTGGCGAAAAAGGCCCGGGCAGTGGTGGACTTCCTGGCCGACTTCTCGGCCGAGGCAGGAGGAGACGAAGACTCTTCCAGCCCAGTCTCGTGGAAGATGTTCGTGGACGGAGCTTTGGGCAAGAATTCAGTGGGAGCACGCGTCGTGCTAGTAATCCCTCAGGGAACTAGGATCGAGCAAGCAGTCGAGATCCATTTTCCCATCACGAACAACCAGACAGAGTACGAAGTCATGGTGGCAGGCTTGCGTCTCGCCAAGGAGTTGGGGTTCCAGGATCTCAAGGCCTTCAATGACTCAATGGTGGTTGCTTCGCAAATCATGGGAGAGTTTGAGGTGCAAGACTCCGTCCTGCAGAGATATTTAGCAAAGGTAAAAGGTTTGATGGGAGGTTTCCCATCATTTTTTGTCGAGCATGTGCCCAGAGAGGAGAACTCGGAGGAGGACTACCTCGCCAAGTACGGCCCCAGGGCTGGAGGAACTGTTTAGACGATCCATCGAGGAAGGAGAGATGATGGAGATCGAGCAGAGAGCTTTTTGGAAAAACCAGTTCGCTACTTTCTTAACAACAGACCAGCTTCCCGTCGGCGAAGGAGACCAGAGGAAGTTCCGGTACAAGGCGGCCTACTATCTGTTGCACGAAAAAGAGCTGTATCGCAAGACCATCCCGGGACCCCTGGCCAGATGCCTCTCGGCAGCAGAAGTCCCTCGAGTGCTCAGAAAAATTCATTCAGGAGAGTGTGACAGTCACTCTGGGACTCGCACTCTGGAGCAAAGGATTCTGAGGCACGGCTACTTCTGGCCGACCATTCGGAAGAATGCAGAAGCCTTCTCGAAGAAATGCCCGGAATGTCAGCTCTTCGCTCCACTCCAGTTGCAACCGGCACGACAACTTCGCTCAATTACCACCCCTTGGCCTTTCACCATCTGGGGGATGGATTTGATAGGCCCATGTTGTTGTATGGAGACCGGGCGGTCTGGCGGTCTGATTCTGGCGGTTTAGAGACCGAGCGGTCTGTCGGTTTCTCTCCTGCGGTTTGGTGGCTGGACTGTTGTTGTGGTTATCCGGTCGGTCTGACGGTTTGTCTCAGGCGCCTTAGAGACCGGGCGGTCTGGCGGTCTCCTATGGCGGCTTGTTCTCTCTTTCTTATAGTGGTCGGGCGGTTAGCCTATTCATCTAACCGCGCGGCCTGTTCGGCTTGTTTTTATGTTAAACCGCTTACACCTGTAATTATTTAGTCTCACATTGTTTAATTGTAATCTCTCTCATCTCCTTCATTCTATAAAAGAGAGGCTATACTTTTGTAATAGATGCCTTTTTGGATAATAAAAATTTTGTTACTCCAAATTTTTGGTCTACTTTTTCTGTTCGCACAGCCCATAGTTGTCAAGGCGCGCACCGAGGCGTGCCTAGGCGCGCCTGAGGCGTCGGGCGAATGAGCTCGCAGCGCCTCAGCACGGTTGAGGCGGGCGATGTGCCCCAGGCGCGCCTCAGGTGCGCCCAGGCGTGCGCCTTACAGGCTCCCAGGCGCGCCAAAGGCGCGGCCGAGCCTTTCACGGTTTTTTTTAAAAAAATTTGATATAGGCAAAAACATGATCTTAGACACACCTGAGGCACCCTTAAGCACACTTAGGCGCCCAAATCGCTGAAATTGAGCGATTTGGGCGCCCAAATCGCTGAAATTGAGCGATTTGGGCGCCCAAATCGCTGAAATTGAGCGATTTGGGCGCCCAAATCGCTGAAATTGAGCGATTTGGGCGCCCAAATCGCTGAAATTGAGCAATTTGGGCGCCCAAATCGCGGAAATTGAGCAATTTGGGCGCCCAATTCGCTGAAATTGAGCGAATTGGGTGTTCATTCGCTGATTTTTAGAAAATGAGCGCCCAATTCGGTGATTTTCATAGAATTGGGCTCCCAATTCGCCGAAATTGAGTGACTCAATTTCGGCGAATTGGGAGCCCAATTCGCTCAATTTCGGCGAATCGGGAGCCCAATTCGCTCAATTTCGGCGAATCGGCGCCCAATTCGCTCAATTTCGGCGAATCGGCGCCCAATTCGCTCAATTTCGGCGAATCGGCGCCCAATTCGCTCAATTTCGGCGAATCGGCGCCCAATTCGCTCAATTTCGGCGAATCGGGCGCCCAATTCGCTCAATTGCGGCAAATTGAGCACCCAATTCGCTCAATTTTTCCCCCCATTTTTACGTCTCACGTGCCTCCGGCGCGCGTCTGCGCCTTGCGCATTGCGCCTAGGTTCCAGGGGCCCTTTGCGCCTCGGTGCGCCTTGCGCCTACGATAACTTAGGATAGGCCATTTCCCTCAAACTAGCAGTCAGAGAAAGTTTGTTTTTGTCATGATCGACTACTTCTCCAAGTGGAACGAGGCGAAAGCTCTTGCCAAAACCACGTCTCAAATCATGAAGAACTTCATTTGGGGAGAGATCGCCTGCAGGTTCCGAATCCATCTCGCCATCATCACCGACAACGGCCCACAATTTGTCAGCTTGGAGCTGGTGGACTTCTGCAAACAGCTAGGGACGGATCTGGGATTCGCCTCTGTCCACAATCCTTGGAGCAACGGACAGGTGGATGCCGCTAACAAGTTGATCATCAACCTCCTGAAGAAGAAGGTCACCAACCTGAAGGGGAACTGCACGGAACAACACCCTTCGGTCCTATGGGCTCTGAGAACGACTCCTAATTCGGCTAAGGGGAAAACAACTTTTAAGTTGTCACACGGGTTTGAGGCTCTCATCCCAGTGGAGTTCGAAGTCCGAAGCCTGAGAGTCGTCACAGGAGGAGAAGGCAGTGAAGAATGACATCTAGAAAACGAAGATGCTCAGAGGCTTTCACTGGACTACATTGAAGAGCTTCGAGACCTAGCGTCCGTCCGACAAGAGGCGAATGATAAAGAAATTTGACAAAAATGTTCGCCTCAAACAGTTACTTGCAGGAGACCTCGTCATGAAGAAGGTGGACGCAGCAGGAATGACAGTTGTCGTTGGCAAGATGAACCCTAATTGGAAGGGACCCTTCATCATCCAAGAGGCTCTAGCCACTGGAGGCTATCGTTTGCAGAATCTAGAAGGAGAGCTACTGGGAAACACTTGAAGCGGGAACGACCTGAAAAGCTTTTATCCCTAGCGGTAACGTGTAATGATTGCTTGTGTGTAAATTTGCTTCTGCCATTTAATAAAAATCCTCGCCTCCTGAAATATGGGTTGGGTTCAAGTTATCTTCTTTGTTCGAATCGTCTCAAGTTAGCTAGAAGCAGTGAAGTCAATCTCCACTATAGGTTTGGGAAACTTGCATCCGACCTGATACTCCTAAAAAGCCCAGGGCGGACGATGTGTCGGGATTTGAAGCGTCCTTGTAAGACCGAGCTCATGTATTGGTGGACGAGATCAGCTCCCCCTTTGTACGTCGGCCGAACTACCCCCGATTACACCTCTCCTCCGACTGGAGGAACTATCAGGAACAGGTCTGTATGTCAACCTCCCAAACTCGACGAAGGTTCGACCACATAAAGTGACACCTTATATAAAGGCGTCATCAGTCTTTGAGAAGACTAAAAGACCCGCTCTTAGCGGCTTTTAGTCTTGCGAAGCAGGACGCATCTTTGTTATTGCCAGCGTGGGATAACCCGTCGTGCTTTTGGAAGCAGCCAGACAAAGAAGTTTTGGGAGGTTCGAATACGTGGTAGAATGAAGGCCTCGAGTGTGTGCGTCCTGTTGGACCCCCCGACTGTTGTTCCCTATCTCTGGATCCCTTCAATTCTTTGTTGGTTGAAGTGGAGTGTTGCCCTTAAGAGTGTGCGTCTTATGAGACCCCCCGAGTGCAACTCCCTTGTCTGAAGAATCTTGATCAGCAAACAAGAGTATCTTTCCGTTTTTCTTTCAGCAATTATTTTCCCTTGAGCAATTACATTGATCCTGCAAAAAACCAAACAGATATGATGATGTTTTCATTTTACGAGCATACAGGTACGAGCAACGAGGTGCGAGCATACAGGTGCGAGTAGCGAGATGCGAGTAGGTGAAGTGTCAGGCAAGCATCGGTCTTCCTGCGCTCACGCTCCTAGTGAGCATCAATCTCAACGTCGTGCCTAAGAGACTAGCGAGCATTCAGCGCAGGTCATGCCTAAGGGCCTACGAGTACATCAAAATAAGCGAGCATCCAGAAAACACTAAAAAAAGAACAGGTTGTTGAGGCCGAGTACCTAGAAAGGCCCTCAGGGCGTCAAGCCTCTTGGAGACTTCTTCAGTGGAGTAGACCATCTTGCAGCAGTCAGAAAGTGGCACCCGAGGGTCGTCTCCTCCCCCTCTATTTATAGAGGTCGGATAGGAGTGTCCGTCGAGCATTGTAGGGTTGAGAGCTCGCCCAAAGCCTTGTCGAATCCGGGGTTGGATGTTTATTTTCGAGCTCCTAGGTCGCTCGAAAAGAACGGGGATTGTGTACAACCCCGATTCGTCAAGGGTCAACGGTCAACGATCAGCATTCAAAAAGTCAAACAGTCAACGAGCAGCACCAGTACATGAAGAATCTGATTGGTATTCAATGGCCAGCAGAGAAGGCAAGGGGACCTTTGGATGCAAGCGAGGATCATACTCGCCAGGGAGCGCGACCACCAAGCAGCGCGGGCGAGCTTCAAAAATCTTTCGGTACAAGCGAGCCCCGAACAGTACCAGTGGCGAGCAACAACAATACTCGCCAAGCAGGAGACCTCCGACTAACACCGCAGATGATCGCCAACCAATATTCGCCAGTAGTGGAGTCAGGTCGCCAGAAGGCAGCAACCAAGGATCGCATTATTGGGTCTTCTCGCCGAAAAACCTCCCTCTCTTTGGATTTGCCTATAAATAGGACCCCAGGGGTACAAGAATATGAACTTTGAAATCTGGAAAAAGATCTTGACTACCTCTTTCCTTGGACTTTTAGCTGAGCATTTGGATCCTTTCTCCGAAGAGTTGAGTTCCCAGCTGGTGCCCCCTTCTATCCTCCTCGGTCATCTTTGGTTGTGGAGGGGAAGTTTCGTCTAAGCATCCGGGTACGTGGTGGGACCTCCCTGTCGCAGCACCTGGGGTTCTTTTTGTCATCCTTGTTTCTGCGTTCTAGCACGCTAAGCCGTCAAGCCCGATCGCTGAACTACTAACCTTAGGCTTCCTAGAAACTAATTTTGGACTAGGGATTTTCTCAACTTCAACAATTATCATAGAATGTATGTTTGGCAAGACAAAGGTTATGACGACTACCATGAAAATAAACTAGTTTTGAGAATAAAATGCATGAATTTTTTTAGGCGAGGTCGAGCGTTCACGAACTACGGTTCATGACCACCACGTTCACGACTGCCACCACCGCGCCAAACGAAGCCTGAGTTACTTATGTGAACAATAAAATTTCTATAATGATTGTAATAATTATGGAGCAAATTATTTTTTCATGCAATATGATAATCTTAGACCACAAGATTGCTATACTATTATATATCTATTAGAGTACTAATATTTTGTTAATTTTGGAAGAACATAAGATTTTGATGGGGATCAGTTTTCTTGACATGGAGAGTACGAGAGAGAGTTCTGAGTAGGGGAAGGTTTTGTTGGGGAAATCAGTAAAGAAATATTTTGCCTAGATTTCTATTGCATGAGGGGGCTAGGATTATTTGTCAGGATTATCTTATGAGTCGTTCTATTAAGAGAGCTGCTTGGAGGGAACACAATTTGCATGGAGGCATACAAACTGAGTGGGACATGCTTCAAAAGCCAGAACAATAGGGGTGATGCGGGTGAACATGTAGAGACAAAGAAGAATTATTGTGACTTATTGTGCACAATAAGAACCAACAATGATAACACTTCTCCAAATCAGAGGGACCTCTTAATATACCATGAGAAGAAAACTACCTATAAAAATATTAAAAATAAACCTAAGTAGTTTGGACAGATACAACAAGGATAGAAATTGCACTTACTAAACCAGTAGATGAAATTAGTGTCAAAGATTACATAAGAGGAGTGGATCTAAGGAACCATATTATGAATAATAAGTTTATCACCACATAAACACACAACATGAGAGAATGAAATATGCCAACGCATAAATCTAACAGAAATAGTCCGGATAACGATAGTAATGATGATGATAAATGGGCATGTAGAAAAAGAATACTTGATTCTTCCAAAAACTAAGACAGTAGTAACAGATATACAGCATTTCCGAATAAAAAACATACACTATCACAATGACAACAATGGATAGCAATTCAGAACAATTTATGGTATAAGGTAACTAGGGGAAAAAAAATTAAGCAAAAGAAGATGGACAAAACTACATCAAACTCAAGTTAACCAAAGCTTTAACCTTTAAGCATGGATACATAATTAGAAAGGATAATCAGGAGGAACAACCTATTGCAACAGTCTTTCCAACAATGTCAGCAGAGAACTACATGTCTATATGCACAGAAAAAGAACAGAATTAAAAGACCCACCAGAGATCAGAGCTGAATCCTAAAAAGCGCAGATAAAACAATTTACATCTTCACCTGATTGTCACAAACTTGTTTGTGCCATGCTTAGCCCAGAACAGTTTCAAGTCAATCGGGCTAGTAAAATCTTCCCCATCCCCAGCAAGCTTCTCCAGCACCTTCTTAAAAGCGCCATGACTCATCTTCCTCCCAGCAATGCGCGCCCCTCTCCTTTTAATGCTCATGGGTAATGGATACATGGAAATGCTGGTGGTGCAGCAAGCGGACTGCCACCCGCCGGCACCCCACCTATAGCACTGCTGGGGTTGTCCGGTGCAGGTGCAGACCGGTGTTGGAATCCCTAATAAATCTAAGTTAATCCCATTAATTACCATATTCATGCTTTTCATTACAGATCTCCCTCTTCCTGGAGGGTTAATGGAGTCTTCCTTTGGCGGTTTAGCCTTCTTGGTGCTCTTAGGCTTTGAGGTCTTCGAAGCACGCCCCTGTCCCTTGGGTTTCTTCTTCAAGGGAGCCCCTTCATGTTGAGGGGGCTCAAGAGAGGCTTTTTCCATGGCGGGCGCCTTCTCCTCCCTTTGGATTTCTACCTGCTGCGGTATCTGGAACGAGTGAGTGCCAGTTACAGACATGGAAACTTCAGACAGAAGTGTTCCGTAGCTGCTGTGGGAATGATGATGAAGGTTCCCCTGAAATAGATGAAGCATCTTGCCGCCGTCTCTGTTGCCATGATACCAAGCATCCCTCGAAAAGTCCATGTGCATGGTGGAAGGCTCGGCGTCTCCGCATTCCCGCTGTAGATAACCGCCGCCCGCCCCGACGCCGGAGAAGAACGGCGGCTTGACCTCGCGTTCCCCGCCGCTCGACATGAGCTGCAGACCGAGATTTCCTTTCAATGGAGGCGCCCGGTAATAGCCTCCCCAGTGTTGGATCCCAAGGGTGCGGTCGTTTTCCATCAAGATCTTCCTTTGGAGTCTGGAGAGCAGAAATAAATGGGGAAGATGAAAGCCGATCTATCTACAGACCGCTGCTCCAGTCCGATCTCAGTCCTCGCTTAAATCATTCCCATTACGCCCGATCGGATCGAATCGAATCCAAGAGAGATCAGAAAAGAAAACCAATCGAGGGTGAAGAAGATAGCCGTACTGACTGGGAGACAGCTTTTTCTAGGGTTCTTTGCAGCGGCTCGACCAAAGAAGAGCACGGTTTGACTCGCGAGAGAAACTTAATTTGTATATAATTTCGAATATATATTTCTCAAGTATATGCCATAAAATAAATAAAGTGCGTACTGCGTAGTAGAGAATATATATTATATATACTGTCTGCATTTTAAAAAAACATCCTCTCATTTTTTGTATAGAAGAGAGATTAAATAATTAATATTTTGCCAGAAGAGGTTTCTGGTCGTATAGTTGTCAGCACAACAATCATCAATGTTAAGGAGGTCCAATTGTTGTGACAAGTTTTAAGGGCCTTTTGGTCTATAAAATAACAAAAAAATTCGAGTATGTGTGGGCTCCTGTTAATAGGTACGCATATAAATAATCTTTATTTTGGGGGAGTCGTTGTGTTTCCCTCCTAATTTTTGTTATTCGCGTTTTTCAGGATTTGGAGCTGCCAAATTGTCGTCTTCTTCATTTGAATATAAAAAGAGAAGGATTACAAATACTCTCATCAGCCGTGTTTTTTGGGTTTGGAGCGGCGTGCATTCATCTTCTTCATGCAACCCGGCCGGCGCATAGCTTAAACAACCTGAATCTTTTCTTTCTGCATTTCCCGTCATTGCAGTTCGTAAATATATGCTTCCGAAAATCCCCGCTTCTTTCTCTGTTCCTGGTTATTTGTTGAAAAATATGAGCGATGTTTTACCACTTTAGCATAACATTTTCGGAAAAATCTGGTAGTCAGGGACATTTTCGGTAGGAGAGGGCAACAACACCGTTCATCTGTCGTACTTTTATGGAGGAGAACAATCTATCAGTTGAGAAGTCACAGGAAGTGGACAAGAGTACTGGTCCATCTAATGAGGTGATTTTCGGCAATGTAAGATACTATGTTATTACAACCGTATAAGTTAGGATTAGACTGTATTATATGTGTAATACGACAGTATATTTTCGAATCAGCTTATCTGCTCATACCTTAAATCTCATTTTCGTTGGTGCACGAGGAGGTAGAGTTTCGCACAATTCATTTTGATGATGAGACTTACACAATGTACTCAGAATATGCTCGTCAATGAGGATTTAGTGTGCGCAGACAACATGTATTTTACTGGACACATACACAGATCATCAGGGGATGAGAGTTTTAATGTTCGAAAACAGGATTTAAACTTCACAAGTCGTGCTCTGATGTGAAGAGAAAATTCCATAAACGGGATTTTAGGACATGCTGCTTGGCTTGCTTGCACTTTACAGCCGACTGAGAGGGTAGGAATTGGAAAGTATTAAAATTTATTGAAGAGCACAATCATCATTTGGCTATACCGCAATACATATATTTGTTGAGATCGCATCGCCATGTAAGTGATGCCCAAGCAACCTTGATTTGGAATATGACAGGCATGGAGATACGAACAGTTGACACCTTCAACCTTATGGGCGAAGAAGTTGGTGGAACTCATAATGTAGGGTTCACGAAAGCGAATGCATATAACTTCATACATCGACAAAGAAAGGGCGCTCATCGAAATTGGAGATTCAGCTAGACTATTAGAAATTTTTAAGGATAGGCAGTTTTTAGACAACATGTTTTTGATTGATATACAAATAGATGAAATGAATCACCTACATAATTTCTTTTGGATTGATGGTCCGGGAAAATTGGCTTATGAATGTTCTGGCGACGTCATCATTTTTGACAGCACCTATAGGCTAAACAAATATAATTTAGCATGCGCTCATTTTATAGCAGTAACCGCCATTGGCAGAATGTTTTTGTTGGATGTGCATTTGTAGCACATGAGACGATAGACTCTTTTTGTTGGGTATTTGAAGTTTTCTTAAGATTTGTTGGGGGTAGGCGACCAATCACAATTTTTACAGATTAAGATCAGACGATGGCAGTTGCTATTGAGAGGGTTTTTCTACTACTCATCAATGGTTATGCCAATGACACATTTCGAAGAAAGTGTCGTCTAAGATGCATATTTTCAACCAAGACAAGCACATTAGATCTTTATTTTATACTTGTATGAGTAAATGTGACACTGAAATAAAGTTTGAGCTGAATTGGAAGGAGTTGATTACCAAACGAAATTTGCAAGAGAACTGATGGTTAAATGAGCTACACAAAATTAAAAATAACAGGTCTACTGCTTTTAATAAGGATATACTTGATCTCGGCATTTTATCAACACAACGTAGCGAATCGGTCAATCACAGTCTTCACGGTTGCTCGAAGCCGTCAAGTTCACTTACTGAATGCTTTCTTGGTATGGAGAAATTGATTGATTGTTGGTGAAGGAGTGAACAGGAGGAAGACTTCAAATATAAAGAAGGTACTCACACTCTAAAAATCAAAAGCTCCATGATTCTTAGAGAAATGTCCAAGATATACATCAGAAAAATATTTTTAATATTTGAACATGCTTGGATGGAGGGGTCACTTGGTTTGATGGTGTCAAAGGATTCAATACATGACCACGATACGATTCTATACAACATATGCTTTTATAATACTAGTGGTCCTGAAAAGCATTGGATTTTGACAATAGATACAAAAAAACATTGATATATAGTGCACTTGGGGAGGTTTTCAAACAAAGGGTTTATTGTGCAAGCACATACTACGAGTTTATAATTTTCATAATGTTCAGAAAATTCATTTAAAATACATATTAAAGAGATTTACAATGCAAGATAAGAAGCGAAACAATTTTACACTTCCGACATCCACAAACCGCATTGAGTAAAACTTGATTTTCAGAAATCATATGATGCGGTGGACATATGACCTTTGCCAAATAATTGAAAATTGTCAAATAGCAAAGGAGTACACGGTTAATGTAACGAATGATGTGGGTCAAGTTATAGGAGATATGATCGACATTGATGAGAAAAAGAAAAAAGGATTTGTTTCATCCTTAAAGAAGGACAAAGATGTCTTGAAAGATCCATTATCCATACGACCAAAGGGGGCAGCAAAGACACGCCTGAAGAGTTATAAGGAATCCAGCTCCAATAAACAAAGTATGATTACCTTGAATTTCTTTCATCCTTACAACTTTTTCTTAATTTCGCTATTATACCTTGAATTTTACTTTGATTTTCTCTTTGGTTAAACAGAGAAGTCGCGTGCAGTTAAAGGGAATGGTCCTTTTGCTACTGAGGTTTTTGGTCAACCAATCGAGCATAATTTCACGGATATTAATTCAGGGCTTGATTCTAATGCAAATTCAAACCACACTTTGGCACATGGCGACTTGAACGATGATTTCTCGATAAATGATGACTTTTCTATTAATGTACCGTTAAATTTTTTGTGTATTCCGGATGTATTCAAATGGTGAACAATCTGTAATAGTAACAATTATTATGTTTTTTTTTATTTTAACGTTCATATCTGATTTGTTTAAATATAAGTTCAATATTATTGTATCTGCACTGCATCCAATCGTATTACGCTATTATTGTCAATAAAATGTTTCAATAATTTGTTTTAACACAATCCTCCATATATTCTTCGAAATGTTTTTCATGTACTCCGGACGTATTCAAATGATGAACTGTCTATAAAAGTTATTTTTTAATAAAGCATTTTATCCATTTTATTTGCTTAAATATACGTTAAATACGATAGTATATGCACTTCATCCAATCGTATTACAACCAGGGGCGGACCCATGTTCGGACACACCCGGGCACGTGCCCGGGTGTGATTTTCCGCGATTTTCACCGGGGGATAAGTAGATCTAATCACTCCATCACTCGCATTTTTGCGCTAGCCCTAGCCCGTCGCTGAATCGCTCATCGCGTGTCGTCGTGCCCTCGCCCGCCGCTGCTCCCGCTGCTGCGTAGCCAGCCGCTGATCGCCTGCCCTAGTGCCCGTCGCTGATCGCGTGCCTGTCGGCCGCCGCTGCTCCCGCTGATCGCGTGCCCTAGCCCGCCCCTGCCCGCTGGTAACTTCTTCTTCTTCTTCTTCTTATAGAATTAACATATCTAAATTGTCAAAAAAATGATTACTCTTTTGTTGTTTAGTTATTTTAGTTTATTCATCATATTGGTAATTCTTTCTATTTCATGGATCCAAATGAGTAGCAAGACTTTTGGTAATTCTTTCTAAAGTTGTGTCCTTGATTTAGATATGCAGAAAATTTTTAGGCTGATTCTCTAAATTTGTTCAAGTGATTCTCTAAATTTTCGGCTGATTCTCTAAATTTGTTCAAGTGATTTAAAGTTGTTCAAGTGATTTAGATTGCTTATGATTTAAAGTTGTTCAAGCTGTAGATTTAAAGTTGTGTATTTGATTTAGATATGCAGAAAATTTTTAGGTTGATTCTCTAAATTTGTTCAAGTGATTCTCTAAATTTTTAGGCTGATTCTCTAAATTTGTTTCAAGTGATTTAAAGTTGTTCAAGTGATTCTCTAAATTTGACGTGGTTGCAAGCTTAAATGATTTTTCTAGGCTGAGTGAGTGATGGCTCAATTATTTCGATTGCTAGAGTAGTTTTACAATATCACACTGCTCACCAACCGCCCTTGATCCATTGAAGCTTTAAATGGGTTCTTCCCCTTTCTTGTTTCTGGCTAAGCATGCACTTTTCTTTTTAACTCATTTATGTATGGTTGTTCTCGTGTACTTGAAAAAACGATTTAATGACATAAATATTGATTCAGCAAGAATGAGGACATCATAACCTCCTCAATTGCTGGTTCTAGAAAATATATTTTTCAATGATTGTACACTTCTAGATCAATGTTATAAACCGATGAACCTTTAGATAAATGTAAGCTTGAAGTTTTATTTATAAATGTAAGCTAAGGAGAAAAGTTTGGAAGTTGAGTGAGATGACCATTGGTGGCGAGCAAGGAGAGTTGGTCGGCAACTCGGCAGTAGGAGGAGACGCCGCGCGAGGTGGCGAGTTTGTAACAGTAGTCGCGTTTGAAGAGTTCGCGAAGAAGATTGAGCAAACCATTCTCACCGGTTTCGCTCAGCGCCCAAAGGTCACGGCGACTTCTCCCCGTCGCCTGACGCCGCTAGAATAGGAAGCACCTCCGAGGCGAGCTGTAAAGGAGACCGCTTGGGCAAGGGAAGAGCGACCAATACAATCGCGATTTTATCCGGCGAGCAGCAAAGGGGTCCGTTTTCGAGATCCAATGTCGCTGACGAGGTTCAGAGATACTCGGCACTGCAATGAGTATGACGTCTCCAGCGAGGATGAAACTCGTCACCTCTAGGGAGGGAGGAGCCCCTTCTGTGATGAGATCTGAAAGAAATTGTACCTAATCACCTAGAGGGGGGGTGAATAGGTGACCTTAATCTTGTTAAACTTTTAAGCAGAATTAATCACAGAATTCACAGAACTTTAAACAGCAAACACAGAATCAGTCACACACAAAGTACACACAGTTTTTTATAGTGGTTCCTCAAGGTCTGGGTACATCCACTTTCCCCCTTCGCCTATCTAGTAGTGTACTAGATTCGGCCAAACTTCTCCACTACTCCTCAGATCCTCAGATCTTACAGCTCAGAACCCCAAACAGGTTCCTACAACTCAGAGTGATCTCACTCCTACAACTCAGGCACACAGCCCTACCACTCAGTCTTCACAAAGACCTACAGTCAGCCTTCAACAAGGCCTACACTCAGCCCTCAACAAGGCCTACACTCAGAGAAATGAATCTCCTACACTCAGGCACACAGGCCCTACCACTCAGCCCTTATAATTTCAGGCTTACAACTCAGATCCCTTAGGATCCTACAAGAAATTAAAATTACAAAGTATATAACCACAACCCAGAATGAGAGAGAAGAGTTGACTAGTTTCTTGATGAGTTCTTGGAAGAACTTTGCTGAGATCAACCTTCATTGGCTTTCTTCAAAACTTCTTGAATTAGAACAAAGTAGGGTTGAAACTCTATGCAGATGATCTTCAATCACTGCTGACTTAAGAATCAGATCTCAATCTGAAACTTTCTTCACAGCCTGGTTCAACAGCTGTCTTCTTAGAAGGAGCTCTCTCTCTCCAACTTCTTAGATCTTCACTTGAAGGTCTTCTTCTTTTAGTGTTGTTAGATCTTCAATGATAGCTTCAATCGATCTGTCGATTCCATCCTTCTGTTGAAGGAGTAAGCCTTTATATAGGCTTTCTTCATGGTGACCGGCTGATCCGGTTTCTAACAACTTTCTGACAGCTCTGACAATTACAGTAGACCGGCTGGAAAGACAGCTGTCAAGTCATCCAGTCACTTCTTGAATTTTTTATAACTGTCTGAAAGTGTCGAGACAGTCAGTCTTTAAGTGTCGACACTGATAGACTAAGTGTCGACACAAGTAGACTAAGTGTCGACACTAGCCTTGTTGGTGTCGACACAACTCCTTGTGTTGTTGTATCTGTATCTCGACACAGCTTCTTCTGAATGTGTCGACACTGATTCTGTGTGTCGACACAAGCCTTCTGTTGAATGTGTCGACACTGATTGAAGGTGTCGACACAAGTACTTCTTCAATACTTTATCTGATTTCTGCTGAGTGTCGACACAACTCCTTTGTGTTGACACAAGCCTTCTTGTGTTGAACTTTGTTGAGTGTCGACACATCTCCTTTATGTCGACACATGCTTCATGTCTTGAAACTTTGTTGAGTGTCGACACAGCTCCTAGTGTCGACACTTGTACTTGAACTTTTGTTGAAGTTTGCTGAGTGTTGACACAGCTCCTTTGTGTCGATACATTCTTCGTGTGTTGAGACTTTTGCTGAGTGTCAACACAGCCTCCTAGTGTCGACACTTGTACTTGAACTTTGTTGATGTTTTGCTGAGTGTCGACATAACCTTCTAGTGTCGACACTTTTGATGTCGACAAAGTTCCTCTGGGTGTCGACACTGCTTCTAAGTGTCGACACTGATTATTTAGACATTTCTTCATTGTGTGTCGACACTGCATGTATGTGTCGACACTTTCCTTCTGGTGTCGACTCTGCATTCCTGGTGTTGACACAATTACTCCAAGTGTCGACACAGCTTCTCTGGGTGTCGACACAAGCCTCCTTAAGTGTCGACACTTTTCTTCTAGGTGTCGATACATGGACTTAGAAATTAATAAGCTTTCCCTGCAATTACTTAACCTGCATACATCAACTCAAAAACACATCAAATACACCATGATGTATATCATTGAGTAGGGTGAGGCTTCTTCAAATCTGGTACATTTAATCCAATGTACCCAACAATCTCCCCCTATTTGGAGAAGTCATAACCCTTAGTCAATGATATACACCATACATAACAAATTCACAGTATGATGTAAAATAATATTAAATGACAGGGTAAGTACATAAACATGTATAAACAAAACATGTATAAATATCTCAGAACAGTAATGTAATAGATTTAACACATATCACATTGTTCTAACAACTTCAACATTGTCATTATTCAAAAGTTTATAGAAAGTTGAATGCAACTGATTACACATAGTAAACTTAAGAAAAATTTCTATCCTAATGCAGCTCAGGCTCCTTGATAACTATGCCCTTTCTAGATTGAATCTTTGCTTGAACTTGAGCATCTTGTCATCAGCAGGCTTCTTCCCTTTAAGATCTATCTTTTTCTGCTCTTCAGCCTTGATCTTCTACCTTTCAAAATAATGATAAGGCTTTGGGAAGTACTTGCTAGACTCCTGTGCAGTAGGAGGTAGCTTTCCCATCTTAGCCTTTCTTCTATATTGAACAATAGCCTCTTGTCTGTTCTCATGTTTCCTCCACTCTTGTTCAGAGTATCATTTGCCTCTATCCAGAATATTATCTTTAGCAGCCTTCCAAACAGTCAAAATGATATTCCTGGAGGTGGGGCTCCATTGTTCAAAATCAGACCTTAACTCAGCTTGCTCTCTGAATCGTTTCTTAGACACCTGAGCTTCTTGTTCCTTTAACAAGACCTCTTGCTCTTTGAGTATTGCCTCTGGCACTGGCTGAACTACTTTCTCAATGGTGACATTCTGATTTCCCTCAGTAGGACTATACATTGACTATATATCTTGATGTATCATATCAAAGTCTGGTGGAGGGTATATCGCTTGAGCCACTTCAGCTTGCTCTCCTCCAAGATATGCAGGATTAATTCCAGACTCTGCAGCATTGTCATCATCACATAAGGGTGGATATCCAAGGGTGGCTCTGATAGAATTTGAAATCCATTTGGCATGATCAGAGCCTGCCTTGACTAATACCCTCTCCCCCTTTATGACTTCTCTTTCAATGTGATCCCTCAGATCATCTTTCTGAAACCTTATCTGTGCATTCAGATAGTTTACTCCATCTTTATGAGAGATTGTCAAATTATCATTCATCCTGATCTGATTCTTCAGGACATAGCCTTGCTTCATGTAACACCCCAGTTTTTGCAAGAGGTTCAGTCTGCAGTTCTGAACATTTTTGGGTTTCTGACAGGAGGTACACGGCCTGCGACACGGGCGTGTCGCAGGGCGTGTCGAGGCCGTGTCGACACTCGGCCCAAGTGTCAACACTTTCGCTCGACAAAGTGTCGAGAGTGAGGCACATGGCCTGCGACACGGGCGTGTCGCAGGGCGTGTCGGGGCTGTGTCGACACTCGGCCCAAGTGTCGACACTTTCGCTCGACAAAGTGTCGAGAGTGAGGCACACGGCCTGCGACACGGGCGTGTCGCAGGGCGTGTCGGGGCCGTGTCGACACTCGGCCCAAGTGTCGACACTTTCGCTCGACAAAGTGTCGAGACTGGGGCACACGGCCTGTGACACGGGCGTGTCACAGGGCGTGTACCGCTTGGTCGACGATCTTCGCTCGACGTTTTTTCCGCGGTGTCGACACAAAGCCTGTCGACGGGTGTCGAGACTTGGCACACGGCTTGGGACACGGGCGTGTCCCAGGTCGTGTCATCTCTCGTGTTGGTTTCGGGACCGTGTTGTTGGAGGCACACGGCCAGCCACACGGCCGTGTCACTGGGGACACGGGCGTGTCGGATTGAACACGGGCGTGTCGGGTGCCCGTGTGCGGTTCCAGGCGCGTCGATTTGAGACGGCGAATGAGGCACACGGCCCTGGACACGGGCGTGTGCCAGGCCGTGTTCGGCCCAGGTCTTTTATTTTCCAGGCGAATCGTGGCCATTCTTTCCCAGATTTTGGGATCTGACGGCTCAGGACTGTTCTTGGGAAGTTAAGTCCGATTCTAGGGTTGGAAACCCTCATTTGTTTTCCAAGTCTTCTCTTTCTAAGTTCTTGAGAAAAACTAGAGCAAGGAGGAAGAAGAAGAAGGTCTTGGCTGTAGGAAGGGTTTCGGAGCTCCAAATCGCGAGCCGAGTCCGGATCCGTCAAGCTTGGAGCGTGTCACACATCCCGCATTTTCTCATTTATAATAATAAATCAGAGCACGAGAAAACTACGAGCTGTGATGCCACGTCAAGTAGGGAACCTAAAGAGCTAAAAGCACGCTCTACAACGTCACACGACCAACACGCGCTAACAAAACGCTCTGACGTCAAAATACGTCAAATAAGAAATTAAAATAAATCACTGGAAAATCGGGGGCGTTACAGTCACCCCCCCTAAAAGAAAGTTTTGTCCCAAACTTTACGCATAAAACAATTCTACCAAAGAGGAAAAGAAAATAAACAAGGGTTATCGAATGCTTACCGAGCACAACTAGGAGAACAAATGAGGATGCGCCTCCCTCATAGCTGACTCCAGCTCCCAAGTCGCGCTCTCCACGTCTTGGTTTCTCCACAGAATCTTTACCATCGGTATTGTCTTTTTCCGCAACACTCGATCTTGCACATCCAAAACACGGATAAGAACTTCCACGTAGGAAAGGTTAGGCTCCAACTAGGGCACTGCATCCAGCACTTGTCTGTCACTTAGCACACACCTCCGCAGTTGGCTCACGTGAAAAACATTGTGCACGCCAGGAAAATTTGCTGGCAATTTCAACTTGTAGACTGACACACCAATCCGCTCCACAATTTCAAATGGTCCCACATACCTCGGTCCAACTTATGGTTCTTACCGAACCTCTTCACTCCAACCATCGGGGAAACCTTAAGGAATACCATGTCCCCCACAGAAAATTCCAAAACGGACCTACGCCGATTGGCGTTCTTCTCGTACCGCTCTTGCGCTATCCGAAGCTTCTCTCGAATAAGCTTTACAGAGACTTCCATTTCTTCTAAGGCATCTGGACCTAACATCGGCCTCTCACCAACCTCAGCCCAAAATAGAGGAGTTCTACATCGTCTTCCATATAGCGCTTCGAAAGGAGCCATTTGCAGACTCTCTTGATAACTGTTATTGTATGCGAACTCCATCAACCTCAAGCGTTCATCCCACGCTCCTCTGTGGTCTAATATATAACAACGGATCATATCTTCCACAATCTGATTAATACGCTCTGTTTGACCATTGGTCTGTGGATGATATGCGGTAGAATATCTCAAGTCAGTTCCCAATCCTTCTTGAAGGCTCTTCCAGAAACGAGACGTAAACCTGGAGTCTCGATCTGATACTATACTTACGGGTACTCCATGTAACCTGATAACTTCATTCAAATATAGCTCCGCTATCTTTTTCATCGAGTAACCAATCTGAAAGGGTACGAAGTGCGCACACTTTGTTAATCTATCAACAATCACCCAAACAGAGTCATGCCCTCGGGGAGATCTCGGCAAACCATTAATGAAATCCATTGAGATACTCTCCCACTTCCAAGTTGGAATCTCTAAAGGCGCCAACTTTCCACCAGGCCTTCCATGATCAGCCTTAACTCTTTTGCACGTAAAACATTCTGACACAAACCTTGCGATGTCACCCTTCATCCCAATCCACCAGGCAATCTGTTTCAAGTCCTTATACATTTTTGTAGACCCTGGATGGTAGGCCACACTTGAACCGTGTGCCTCACTGCACAACTTAACTCAAATGTCTCGAAAATTGGGGACGCAAAATCTACCGCGGTACTTTAGAGTACCCGCGTCATCGATCGAAAAGTCAGGCAGCTCCCCCTTCTCAGTTCTATTATGAAGGTGCAGTAGATCAGGATCGTCCTTTTGATGAAGCCTCGTAAGAGAAATCCATGAAGGCTCAGACACTTCCAAACTGCTTGGTGAGTCACATCTGCCAACTGAAATATCCATTAAAAGGAACTCTTCTATTAACAACTCAGTGGAGAGATTGAAAATTTTCCCTGTCTTCCTGCTTAAGGCGTCGGCTACCACGTTAGCCTTACCCGGATGGTACAGGATCTCCACTTCATAATCAGCCACATACTCTAACCATCTGCGCTGGCGCAAGTTCAACTCCTTTTGAGTGAAGACGTACTTCAAACTCTTATGATCTGTATAAATCTTGCACTGCGCGCCATACAACAAGTGTCTCCATAATTTCAATGCATAAATAACTGCTGTGAATTCCAAGTCATGCGTAGGGTAGTTCCTTTCATGAATCTTAAGCTGTCTTGACCCATACGCAATCACTTTTCCTTCTTGCATCAGCACACAACCAAGACCCACGGTGGAAGCGTCCACGTAAACAGCATAGTCTAATCCTTCCGTAGGCAATGTCAATATCGGAGCAGTGCACAGTCTATTCTTTAGCTCTTGGAACGCTTCTTCGCACTTATCGCTCCACACAAATGCTGCATTCTTCTGCGTCAATTTGGTCAATGACGCAGAATACTTCATGTCATGCTATGAGTGTAGTGTTCGTGCTTCAGCCAAGACGTGATGATGACATATCGGTGTGTGTATGATATGACTCTAAACACCTAACACTAACAGGGACAAGTTGCCCGACAATTTGTCAAGCAACCTCCCTCTGATACCAACTGTCACATCCCGCATTTTCTCATTTATAATAATAAATCAGAGCACGAGAAAACTACGAGCTGTGATGCCACGTCAAGCAGGGGATAACTGATGACGCTCAGGCAACACTTTAATCCTTCAAATTATAAGTTAAAATGAATAGAAAACGGGTTTTTAAATTAATTGGCCGTATCCCTCGGCTCAGTGGATCAGATAGTCCACGGTTTGAAAACTATTTTTATACGTAGCGGAAAAATACTTCATTTATGCTAAACATCCTAAAAGAGCGCATAAGCGTCCTAAGAGGACAACTTACACTATGCAAGACCCTAGATTTCAATTTATAATATTTATAAGGAAAACCATCTTTTTAACGCATTTGGAAAATAGAGATTGAGCTTTTATAAAACATGCTGATCATGCAATACATATAGTAGTACTTTTATAGGGTTTAAAATAACTAGCAACCTAGCATAAAACATTCCCAGAGAGCAAGTGAAACTACCACAAAACAGGTAAACTAGCAGCTAAGCAAATACTTAATATCACAAAGGAAAATCACCAACGAGCGTCAACAACCTGACACGAACTCGTTGGCGAGTGTTGAAGTTGGTGACCGGGCGGTCTGTCTTGGCGGGTTGGAGACCGCGCGGTCTGGCGGTTTGACTCGGCGACTTGTAAACCGGGCGGTCTAGTTATCTTCACAGGCGACCTCTCTGCTTCTCTTATTGTAGCCGTGCGGTTAGTCCATCTGTCTAACCGCGCGGCCTGTGCGGTTTACTTTGTACAGTCCGCTTAGCTTGTAAATTTTTAGTCCCACATCTCTTATTTGTATTCTCTCTTCTCTCCTCCATTCTATATAAGGGAGGGCATACCTTTGTAATAGTTATCTTTTTTGGATAATAAAATTTCAATTATTCAAAAGTTTATTCGGCTTGTTCTCTCCTTTTCGCTTCTTTTCGCTCCTTTCTAACATGGTATCAGAGGACACGGTCATTTCCTCCTGATTCTGTGCGCTCTCTGTTGTTCGCGGCTTGTCTTCCGCGTTCTGCGGCTTGTTCGCGGCTTGCCTTCTCATCTGTCCGCGCGGCTTGTTTCTATCCGCGCGGCTTGTCTCTGTCCGCTGCCTGTTCGCGCGGCTTGCTTCTTCTTGGTTCTCTTCTACTACTGCTCTTTGTCGCAGCGACCTGTTTCCGTGTCGCCGTGCTCCTTGTTCTTTCCTGCCGCTCCGACTTCCTAGTCGCTGCGGTCTGTCTCTGTCCGCGTGTGTTGTCTCTGTACTCGCGGTTTGCTGCTGTGATCTGCCTGACCGTGAGGGTTGTTCCTTTCTCCCCCGCATCTTGGTCGCGGTCACCTGCTCTTCTCCTCTCTTCTGTTCGCTCGGCCTTTTCAGTCCGCGCGACCTCTTCCCCGCTGTGCCCTTGACTGTTGTGATATGCCTGACCGTGCGGGTTGTACCTTTCTTACCCGCATCTTGGTCGCGGTCACCTGCTCTTCTCCTCTCTTCTGTTCGCTCGCCTTTTTTAGTCCGCGCGACTTCTTCCCCGCTGTGCCTTGATCTGCATCCTAGCCGCTTGTGTTCGCGCGGCTTCTTCCCTTTTTCCCGCCGCGGTTTCACGCGGATTCTTCCTTGTTTGAGCGCGCCTCTCTGCCCTTCTCCTTTAGCCGCTCCTGCTTGTTAGTCGCCGCGCCCTCCTGGTTTAGTCGCGCGGCTTGTGCTCTGCACCTTGGTTGTGGCCCTTCGTGCCGCTGGTGTGCTGTCACCGAGACCGCTGCAGTTTCTTCTTCTTCCCTTCATGGCTTTCATATCCTCCTCCACGCCATTCGCCTCGGTTGTCACGTCTTCTGGTCGGGCACACGTTGTTACTCAGGGCAAATGACTGATCGACACTGGTGCTACAAATCATATGACCGGCCATCTCCCGTGTTTCTCTCTCCTAGAAAAACATGCTCGTTTGCCCCCGGTTATTCTCGCTGACGGCTCTTCATCATCAGTTCATGGAACAGGGACAGTTCATGTCACTCCGTCTCTTCACTTGGCGGATACTCTCTACGTGCCACAGTTCCCGTGCAACTTATTATCTGTTACCTCTCTTTGCAAGCAATTACAGTGTTCCGTCACATTTACTTCTACTTCTTGATCTTTTCAGGATCCGGACTCCCAACGGACGATTGCTACTGGGTCTGAGAGTGGCGGCTTATACTTCCTAGATAACATTTCTGCTTTTTCCACCTTCTCCTCCACCTCCACAGATCTTCTCCAATGGCATCTCCGCCTTGGTCATGCTCCTCCCCGTCTTCTTCGTCAACTTCTGCCCCACCTTCCTCCTCAAAGTCCTCCGCTCAACTGTGAGGCCTGTCAGCTTGGCAAGCATCACCGCTCCTCCTTCCCTCCAAAGCACGTTCGTAGCTCTACCCGTCCGTTTGCTCTTATCCACTCCGATATCTGGGGTCCTTCTCCTACTCTTACCATTGGTCGGGGTAGTTCCTATTTTGTCACGTTCATTGATGATTTCTCTCGCTGTACGTGGGTGTATCTGTTAAAAGATCGCTCCGAATTATTCTCTGTCTGGACATCCTTCTATCTCATGATCAAAACTCAGTTTGGTGTTTCTATCCAAGTTTTTCGATCTGATAATGCCCAAGAATATCTCAGTCGTGACTTCTCTACATTCTGCATGCAAAATGGGATTCTTCATCAAACTAGTTGTGTCTATACTTCACAACAAAATGGTGTGGCCGAACGCAAAAACCGTCACCTGCTCGATGTCGCTCGCACCTTGATGACCCAGATGCATGTTCCTTGCTCCTATTGGGGCTATGCTGTTCTCCTTGCCTGCTACCTCATCAATCGCATCCCCTCCACGGTTCTCCACGGCCAAACCCCGTTCTTCATTTTGTATCCGGGAAAGGAGCCGTTTCCTCTCCCTCTCCAAATCTTTGGATGCACTGCCTTTGTGCATACCCCTTCTGTCACCCGTGATAAGCTCTCCCCTCGCTCCACCAAATGTGTCTTTCTGGGTACTCCACCACTCAGAAAGGCTACTGTTGCTTTGATCCCGTCCTTCGTAAGCAGTTCGTCTCTGCTGACGTCACCTTCTTCGAGAATACCTCCTACTTCTCGGATGACTCTTCTCCTCTTCTCCCAGCTTTTGATTCTCCTGCCGTTCCCTTCGTTCCCTCGCCTCCTCCTACACTCTCCACCACTACACCGTCTCCACCCCCTCCTCTTCCTCCACCTCTCTCTCTCCCTTCTCCACCACCCTCTCCCTCATCTCCGCTGTCGTCGCTCTCTTCTCCCGGGCCAGCTTTCTCTACCACGGATGCTCCGGATGCCGCGGGCCCGGCTGACCTGGATCTTCCTATAGCTCTTTGCAAAGGGGTGCGGACGTGTACCTTACACCCCCTTGCTGCTGTTGTTTCCTATGATCGTCTTACTCCTTCTCGCAGGGCATTTGCACTGGCTATCTCTGCCACTGCCACACCCCGCTCCTATCAGGAGGCCCTTGTTATTCCTCACTGGAAGATGGCCATGGATGAGGAAATGGCGACCCTCACTGAGCGGGGTACCTGGACTCTTGTTCCTCCTCCCGTTGGTACTGATGTTGTTGCTGTCGCTGGGTCTTTGTGGTCAAATTTAGCCCAGACGGCACTGTGGATCGGTATAAGGCTCGCCTTGTGGCTAAGGGCTTTACTCAGACCTATGGGGTTGATTACTTTGACACCTTCTCCCCTGTGGCTCGTCTCAGCACCATCCGGGTTCTTCTCTCTGTGGCCGTCAATCGGGATTGGCCGATTCTCAGCTGGACGTCAAGAATGCCTTCCTTTATGGTGATCTTCACGAGGCCGTTTACATGGAGCAACCTCCTGGGTATGTTGCTCAGGGGGAGACACGAGTATGCCGGCTGCAGAAGGCAATTTATGGCCTCAAGCAGAGTCCTCGAGCTTGGTTTGACAAGTTCAGCGGTATTGTGGCGGCTGTTGGTTTTGTGCGAAGCTCTGCTGATCACTCTCTCTTTATTCGCAAAACTCCTTCTGGGCTGGTTGTTCTTGCTGTGTACGTCGATGATATTCTTCTCACTGGCGATGACCAGGAAGGGGTAGCCCTGACAAAGCGACATCTTCGCCAACATCTGATCACTAAAGATATGGGCTCTCCAAAGTACTTTCTGGGGATCGAACTCTCACGGAAGCCCGACTCCTTAGTTCTCTCTCAGCGTAAGTATGCCCTTGATCTTTTAAAAGAGGCAGGATTGACTGGAGCTAAACCTGCCCGATGCCCCATGGCTATTGGGGAGGACAAAACCTGGACAGATGATTCGCCTCCTCTTTCAGATAGTTCGCGGTACAGGCGTCTGGTTGGTAAGCTCATATATCTCACAGTGACCAGACCCGACATTTCCTATGCTGTGGGCAAGGTGAGTCAATTCATGCAAGCGCCTAGGGAATGTCATCTACAGTCCGCCTTGCGGATCTTGGAATATGTCAAAGCAGCGCCTGGGAAAGGATTACTGTTTCAGAAGAATGGTCATCTGAGGATTGAAGTCTACTCAGATGCAAGTTATGCTGATGACAAAGGGGATCGCAAGTCTACCTCAGGTTTTTGCACCTTTGTTTGGGGGAAATCTGGTGAGCTGGAAGAGCAAAAAAGCAGTCTGTTGTCTCCAGGTCCAGTGTAGAAGCTGAGTATCGCAGTATGGCGTCAACCACTTGTGAGTTGAAATGGTTGCGGGCTCTCATGCTAGATTTAGGAGAGGTGTACAACCATCCTCTTCCTATGTTCTGTGATAACAAGACCGCCATATACATCTCCAAAAACCCGGTATTCCATGAAAGAACAAAGCACATTGAGGTTGACTGTCATTTCATTCGTGAAGAGATTTTAAAATAACAAATTTGCACTCCGTTTGTCACGTCTGATAAAGAGCTAGCTGACATCTTCACCAAGCCAGTCTCCGCCTCGTTTCTGCATGTTTGCGACAAGCTGGCATGATTGATATATATGCTCCAGCTTGAGGGAAGTGTTGAAGTTGGTGACCGGGCGGTCTGTCTTGGCGGGTTGGAGACCGCGCGGTCTGGCGGTTTGACTCGGCGACTTGTAAACCGGGCGGTCTAGTTATCTTCACAGGCGACCTCTCTGCTTCTCTTATTGTAGCCGTGCGGTTAGTCCATCTGTCTAACCGCGCGGGCTGTGCGGTTTACTTTGTACAGTCCGCTTAGCTTGTAAATTTTTAGTCCCACATCTCTTATTTGTATTCTCTCTTCTCTCCTCCATTCTATATAAGGGAGGGCATACCTTTGTAATAGTTATCTTTTTTGGATAATAAAATTTCAATTATTCAAAAGTTTATTCGGCTTGTTCTCTCCTTTTCGCTTCTTTTCGCTCCTTTCTAACAGCGAGCATGTATGTCTGTACTACTACAAGGCTAAAGAACTACCTCGGCAAGCAAGGGAAACACTGCCAAAGCGCAGTCCACAGAGAAACTCCTGAAACTAGCCGCACAGCCGGCTACAGACCTGAACCTGAGGCATTCAAAAGAAGAACACCTCAGCAAGAAATAATGAAACAAGTGGCAAAGAAGCATCAGATAATAATTGAAAAGAACAGTAAGGTAAAGGGTTACCAACCCTGCAAGAGACTATGCTGAAAGTCTCAGCTAAAGAATCCAAAAGAGGACAAAAAAAATGCAAGAGTAATAATCAGTAAAGTGAGAGAAATGCAACAAGTACAGAAACGTACCAAACGCCGCTCAAACCTGCAGAGACAGAAGGAAACCAATATGCATCAAATGAACAGTAAGAAGGAACTAACAGTCCTAAACTTGTAAATCATTAGCACTGGCACAAATCCCAAACCTGTGTCGGAGACTAAGAACAGTCACAACCGAACAACCAGGTCCAGGTGTCTCAAGAGTACTAAAGGGGCCGCCACAGGGTCCACACACATAGAGTTCCAACCTCTTACAGGAACCCAAAATGTCCAAAGGAGGGAATGGTGGTGGCCACGGCTCAAACTCCTCTGATACCAACTGTCACATCCCGCATTTTCTCATTTATAATAATAAATCAGAGCACGAGAAAACTACGAGCTGTGATGCCACGTCAAGCAGGGAACCTAAAGAGCTAAAAGCATGCTCTAACAACGTCACACGACCAACACGCGCTAACAAAACGCTCTGACGTCAAAATACGTCAAATAAGAAATTAAATAAATCACTAGAAAATCGGGGGCGTTACAGAGCGTTGCGAAGATTTCCATCCGGCTATTTTGCCATGGCAAGGAAGAGGAGTCGGAAGGTAACGACATCTCTCCTCTCGGTCCTTAGGATGCATGTCTTAGCATCATGTGTTTTCTTTCTTTCTAATTTTTGGGCACCAAACTCTCAAATGAGAGGGGTTTTGGTTTTGCCAAGGTTCAAAAGGAACCTCCGGGTTGATTGAGTCCGTCCCCGGCATATCTTGCATTAGAGATCCGCTTCGCTAGTGGATTAGGCATGGTGGGTGAAGCCGTAGTCGCGACCGTTAGTCCGACTCGGTGATGTTTGCATACGAACTTAGGGATTCGTAGAGATTTCCGTTGCGGCAAGATGCCGTTTGGGTTGTGGTGGTGATTGTCTCGTTTGCTTGAAAAGGGTACGTGTAGTCGAACCCGGACAAGGCTAGCTCCTCGTGGCGGTAGATGGTTTCCTTGATGGACAAGGTTAGCTCCGTATGAGAATGAAGATGGTTTCCTTGGTGGACAAGGTTAGCTCCGCATGAGTTGGAGATGTTTTCCTTGGTGCGCGGGAACGTTGTGGTACAAAGAGGGATTACGATGTATTTAGTGTTGGTTTGTGATGTGCCAAGGCGTGGCTATGTCTCCGTGGTCGGCTGGCTATCCGTGACATGTGCGTCATGTGTGGAGAGTGTCCCGGCGAGACTAGTCCCCTTCTGTGAGACTGACGAGAATGCCAAGCTTGGGGCAAGCCCGGGCAAAGAGGCCATGAGCGGGTGGGGTCCAGCAAGGCTTCTTAGAATCGGTCGGTCTGTGTTTGTTGGAATCCTGACGTGAGACGTCAGAGCTTGCAGGCAAGCCCGGGGCTAAGCCCTCGAGCGGGTGGGGCCTTGGCAAGAATTCCTTGTGGCGGCCTGTGCGCCGTTTGAGGAGAGGTGTCTCCCTTAGTGTTTGCGGCTTTATGCCAATGGGGAAATGTGAGTACCCAAATGATGTGATGTTGTGCTAGATGCATACGCTGTAGGGTACCTTGGGTGAAGCCCGGGTGTTGCATTCATGTTGCATGGTAGGCCCTTCCTTTATATGCTCAACCAATAGAGAACATGTTTGATGATTGACACATCCAAGCCTGTTTTAATGCTTTTTTATTTATAGATGTTTATTTGCATATGAAGTGCTGACTTGCAGGTTGGAGGGTTCCCCGGGGTCCGTTAGGGCGGCCGGGAGGAGATGTGTTGTTACACAGTTTGAGGTCAGCCTTTGCTGACCCACGTTACTAATAATTTTTACAGGGCAAGGATCGCATGCAGGAGCTAGCACGCCGACCAAAAAGGCCTAAGCCCATGAAGTGTTTTCCCTCTTTTGTAGCACTACATTGATGATGATGTTTGTTTGAGACTCTTTTGTCCGGCTTGCATGCCGAGGTAGACTAGGAGTGTTATGCACATTCATGATTGTACTTTTACTTGAGTATGGACTTTTGTGGTAGGCCTTAAGGTCTTAGTTGTAACTCTTTTGGTTAGTGGATAACTTCTAGTTGTGCTTGGTTTTCCGCTGTGTTGTGCAAGTGTTTTGAGTTTGGGTAGCTATATCAACTTATAATACTAAAGCTGTGGCGTTCGTATGTTGTGGGGCCCCGGCAGGACCCATATTATACGTCCACTACAGGGGAGGTGTTACAATTTGGTATCAAAGCGAGGCTAGATTCAAGGTCAGTGCGTAGAGAAGCTATCCACATAAGAGTAACGCGGGACCGTGAATGTCCTTATGTTTTAGTCTTGAGATTGGAGACTATCCTTATTTCTTGTCTTCCTGAAGAGTGCAAGCAACGAGGCGGGCACTTCAAGAGCAAGGATGATCTCTCGGCGAGCAGTGCTACTGCTCCAGCCTTTTGGGCACGGTGAAGACCCGGCCGACTTCTGCCGCATGCTTTGCAGAAGCGATGGTGGCAGCTCAAGCTGCAGCAGCGGCTCAGTGGCAACCCCTGCCACACTAGACACGGCAACGGCCGTGCCAGGAGGAGAAGCCAGACGAGTGGAGCCTTTGGCGGAGAGGGTAGTTGTCGGACATGGAGATCGGCACCTGAAGTATTTCCTGAGTTTTCATCCCCCGTCATTCAAGGAGTTGGTACTCAACGGATGCGGAGGAATGGTGGGTTCGTATTCAAGAACTGTTAAGGGCGGCAGAGACGCCAGAGGAGAAGAAATCCGAGTATGTGGCGTTCATGTTGGAAGGAGACGCCAAGTTGTGTGGGTGAGCCATAGCGGCCGCCTGTTCCCGGACGCACCCCATCAGTGGAAGAGTTTGGGGGACGCTTTTCTTAAGAGGTATATTCCAGTTTCAACACGATTGGCCCTGCAGAGGCAGTTTCTGCATCTAATGCAGCGAGACAAGACAGTGGATGGAGTACGTGCACGAGTTCACCCGTTTGGGTCGTTTATGCGGGAACGACTATGGCGGATGATGTAGAGAGGGATAACCTCTTCTACCAGGGGCTGGAGAATTTGAGACAACCTCTCATCTCATGAAGAGAGCCGGATTCAATGAACTAGTTGAGGCTGCCAGGATCTTGGAAAGTGATTTGGAGCGAACCCAACGCCGTAAGGGTTTTACTCCCAAGCAAGGGGAAGGGAACCTTCCCAATCTCATGTAAAGTCTGATGGGAGTAGGTGGAGGAAGAAGCCTCACACTTCCAGATCTGGTGAGAGGAGCAACTGGACGCCTGGGGGTTCCCACTCTAGGGGACCGCCGACGTGCTACAACTGCGGGAAGGTTGGGCATATAGCCTGTGCTTGTCAGCAAGGGGGAGCGGGGCAAGAGCAAAGCAGGAGCAGACTGTACGCTCCGGCCCCAGTGCTGCAAAGAAGGGAAGATGGCGGAGTCGAGCGCTTCTCGGTTCCAACCGGTGCAACCAAGGGCCTACAACCTTGGACAGCAAGAAGCGATCCGCCAGACTGATGTGGTGACAGTATGAAGAAAATTTAAGTTTAAATTTTGTGCTTCATCCTTTTAGACTTTTGTGTAATGTCTATGTTGTAGGCTTCGTGTTAGTTTCCGGATACCCCGCTAGGGTATTGTTTGATACGGGAGCATCGCACTCCTTTCTTGCGGAGAGCTTCATCCAGAGAATAGGAGTTGAGTCTTTCTCGGCGGATGCGAAGTTGAGAGTTCGCATGCCCAATGGTCATCCATGACCACCGGGTCAAAGGGCACATCTGTTGGGAGCTAGACGGGTTGGCTTTGTGTTGGTGGCGGCAGTTTTGCCATTGGTAGAGTTCGATGTCATCTTGGGCATGGACTGGCTCGCAGAGCAGCGCGCCAGTATTGATTGCCTTTCTAAGGTGGTGACCTTAAGGAAAAAGGGCAAACAGAAGTCAAATTTGAGGGCCTTGGTGGAGTGGCCTGTTCCCTGATATCGGTCCATGCAGTTGGTGCGGGCGGTTAACCAGGGAGTGTAGCGCTTGTAGCGTTATTGGAGGTTCGTCTCTCCCACTGTCTATTGAGGAAGTGCCTGTGGTGGCAGAGTTCAAGGATTGTTTCCGGATGAGCTTCCTGGAGCGCCTCCCTCGGCGGGAGATCGACTTCTCGATCGAGTTAGTGCCGGAGGCTAGACCGGTGTCGCGTCCTCCTTTTAGGATGGCACCCAAGGAGTTGGCAGAACTTAAGGTACAGTTACAGGAACTGTTGGAGCAAGGGTATATTAGACCCAGCTCTTCACCGTGGAGCGCACCGTGTTGTTTGTAAAGAAGAAAGACGATAGCATGCGCTGTGCATAGACTAACCGAGAGCTCATAAGTTGACCGTCAAGAATAAGTATCCGATCCCCTCGGATAGACGATTTGTTTGACCAATTGGTGGGGTCAGTGGTATATTCGAAGTTGGACTTGAAGTCAGATACTATCAGCTACGAATTCGAATGAGGACATACCCAAAACTGCCTTTGGTACAAGGTATGGACACGTTGAGTTTACAGTGATGCCGTTCGGGTTGACGAACGCACCATCGGTGTTCATGGACCTTATGAATCGGGTATTTCGGGATACTTGGATTCTTTTGTGGTTGTTTTCATTGATGACATTTTTTGTATTCCAATCGCAGTGGAGCATGAGACCCACTTGAGAATGGTTTTGCAAGTGTTGATGGAGAATGATTTGTATGCAAAATTCTCCAAAGTGCGAGTTCTGGTTGGAGAAGGTGGCATTTTTGGGCCACGTGATTACTGGTGATGGGGTGGCAATGGATCCAGCGAAGTGGAGGCCATCAGAGATGGCCGGTGTTGAGGACCGTGGCGGAAGTCCGAAGTTTTCTTGACTAGCCGGGTATTATAGGAGATTCGTGGAGAATTTCTCGAAGATAGCTCTACCCCTCACCTCTCTCACTCGCAAAGACCATAAATTTTGTGGGACCCAAGAGTGCGGTCAAGCATTTGAGGCCCTGAAGGAGAGGCTTATGATGGTCCGATCCTGAGTTTACCGCAAGGGACCGATGGATTTCAGATTTTTCAGTGACGCATCGGGATGCGGTATGGTTTGCGTGTTATGTGCAACATGGCAAGGTGATAGCTTTTGGGTCTAGACAGCTGAAGCTCATGAGAGGAATTACCCCGTCCACGACTTGGAGTTGGCGGCGGTAATCTTTGGCGTTGAAAATATGGCGACACTATGTGTATGGCGCAAGGGTGGAGATCTTCACGGACCATAAAAGCCTGAAGTATCTCTTGGATCAGAAGGACTTAACATGCGGCAACGCAGATGGGTTGAGTTTCTTGGAGATTACGAAGTGGCGATTCAGTATACGCCGGGTAAAGCCAATGTGGTGGCGGACGCGTTGAGTAGAAAGTACTCGGGGCAAGGAAATTGGATCGAAGCTCATGATGAGCGGCTGGTACGGGAATGGGAGTCCCTTGGATTGGAATGTGTTGCGAGAGGCGAGTCTAGCGTGGCTCGGTTGAACTGGATTGAAGTGCAAAACGACTTGTCCGATCGTATTCGGGAAGCGACTCGATTGGATGTGGAGTTTCAACCTTTTGTGTTGGAGGCTCAAAAGGGCCGAGAGCAGCGCCTGGGAGATGATTGGGGGAATCTTGAGAAAGGATGGAAGGGTTTGTGTACCGCATTTTGGCAATCTCCGTGAGGAGTTGATGTTTGAGGCTCACTTCTCAAAGTACTCCATTCACCCAGGCAGTACAAAGATGTACTTGGATATGAAGAAATCCTTTTGGTGGCCGGGTTGAAGTGAGATGTAGCTTTGTATGTGAGTCGTTGTCAAACATTGTGCCTTGGTGAAGGCCGAATGTCAGAAACCGGGTGGGTTCCTGAAGCCCCTTCCAATTCCGGAGTGGAAATTTGAGTACATCTCCATGGACTTTGTGCATGGTTTGCCTAGATCGCAGCATGGTAATGATGCTATTTGGGTGATCGTGGATCGCCTAACCAAGGTGGCCCACTTCATCCCAAATCGGAAAGAGGACAGCGTGGAGAAGCTGGTGGAGTTGTATGTTCGCAACATTGTGCGACTGCACGGAAATCCTAAGAGCATAGTCAGTGATCGCGATGGACGGTTTACGTCCAAGGACTGGAGATTGGTTCAGAAGAGCTTGGGCACGAAGCTAAAGTTCAGTACGGCGTTCCATCCTCAAACTGATGGGCAAACGGAGAGAACAAACCGTACTATGGAAGATATGTTGAGAATGTGCGTTCTGATTTTGGCAAGAGGTGGAGGATCACCTCTTCATGGTAGAATTTCGTACAATAACAGTTTTCAAGCTAGTATAAAGATGGCGCCATACGACTTTGTATGGGAGGCGGTGTCGAACGCCGATGTCTTGGGCAGAGGCGGGAGACACCAAACTTTTGGGAAAGATGTGGTAGTTGACGCTTGTGAGTTGGTACGGACCATCCAAGAGCGTATGAAGGTGGCGCAAGACAGGCAAGCAAAAAATTTTAATGCTCGTCACCGGAAGTTAGAATTTGCAGTTGGTGATTGGGTTTATCTAAAGGTCAAGCCGTTCAAAGGCGTATCACGGATTCGCCGACTCAAGAAGTTGAGTCCAAGGTTTTTGGGGCCTTTTGAATTGTTGAGCGGGTAGGAGAAGCAGCATATCGGTTGGCCATTGTCCCCAGACTTGAGTGGATTACATGACGTCTTTCACGTCTCCGCTTTGAGGAAAGCTTGGTGGAGGCTAGCGTGGTGATAGAGCCGGCATCGGTGCCGATTGAGGAAGACTTTGAGGACGCAAGTCCTCCCAATTGCTTTAGAGGATTCGGAGACTCGGCAGTTGCGGAATAAAGAATCCAACTCGTGAAAGTTCGATGGGACAACTGCGGTCGTGAGGAGTTTCTTTTGGGAACGAGAACATGCCATGCTAGAAGATTATCCAGAACTTTTCATGTCAGGTACAATTTAAGTTTGTACCCTTTTGTTTTGTAATTTCGGGACGATATTCTGTTAAGTGGGGGAGAGCTGTAACCCCCCAGTTTTTGCAAGAGGTTCAGTCTGCAGTTCTGAACATTTTGGGTTTCTGGCAGGAGGTACACGGCCTGCGACACGGCGTGTCGCAGGGCGTGTCGAGGCCGTGTCAACACTCGGCCAAGTGTCGACACTTTCGCTCGACAAAGTGTCGAGAGTGAGGCACACGGCCTGCGACACGGGCGTGTCGCAGGGCGTGTCGGGGTCGTGTCGACACTCGGCCCAAGTGTCGACACTCGGCCCAAGTGTCGACACTTTCGCTCGACAAAGTGTCGAGAGTGAGGCACACGGCCTGCGACACGGCGTGTCGCAGGGCGTGTCGGGGCCGTGTCGACACTCAGCCCAAGTGTCGACACTTTCGCTCGACAAAGTGTCGAGACTGGGCACACGGCCTGTGACACGGGCGTGTCACAGGGCGTGTCCCGCTTGGTCGACGATCTTCGCTCGACGTTTTTCCGCGTGTCGACACAAAGCCTGTCGACGGGGTCGAGACTTGGCACACGGCTTGGGACACGGTGTGTCCCAGGCCGTGTCATCTCTTTGTTGTTGTTCGGGCCGTGTTGTTGGAGGCACACGCCAGCCACACGGCCGTGTCACTGGGGACACGGGCGTGTCGGATTGAACACGGGCGTGTCGGTGCCCGTGTGCGGTTCCAGGCGCGTCGATTTGAGACGGCGAATGAGGCACACGACCCTGGACACGGGCGTGTGCCAGGCCGTGTTCGGCCCATGTCTTTTTATTTTCCAGGCGAATCGTGGCCATTCTTTCCCAGATTTTGGGATCTGACGGCTCAGGACTGTTCTTTGGGAAGTTAAGTCCGATTCTAGGGTTGGAAACCCTCATTTGTTTTCCAAGTCTTCTCTTTCTAAGTTCTTGAGAAAACTAGAGCAAGGAGGAGAGAAGAAGAAGTTCTTGGGCTGTAGGAAGGGTTTCGGAGCTCCAAATCGCGAGCCGAGTCCGGATCCGTCAAGCTTGGAGCGTTGCGAAGATTTCCATGCGGCTATTTTGCCATGGCAAGGAAGAGGAGTCGGAAGGTAACGACATCTCTCCTCTCGGTCCTTAGGATGCATGTCTTAGCATCATGTGTTTTCTTTCTTTCTAATTTTTGGGCACCAAACTCTCAAATGAGAGGGGTTTTGGTTTGCCAAGGTTCAAGAGGAACCCGGGTTGATTGAGTCCGTCCCCGGCATATCTTGCATTAGAGATCCGCTTCGCTAGTGGATTAGGCATGGTGGGTGAAGCCGTAGTCGCGACCGTTAGTAGTCCGACTCGGTGATGTTGCATACGAACTTAGGGATTCGTAGAGATTCCGTTGCGGCAAGATGCCGTTTGGGTTGTGGTGGTGATTGTCCCGTTTGCTTGAAAAGGGTACGTGTAGTCGAACCCGGACAAGGCTAGCTCCTCGTGGCGGTAGATGGTTTCCTTGATGGACAAGGTTAGCTCTGTATGAGAATGGAGATGGTTTCCTTGGTGGACAAGGTTAACTCCGCACGAGTTGGAGATGTTTTCCTTGGTGCGCGGGAACGCTACGGTACAAAGAGGGATTACGATGTATTTAGTCTTGGTTTGTGATGTGCCAAGGCGTGGCTATGTCTCCGTGGTCGGCTGGCTATCCCGTGACATGTGCGTCATGTGTGGAGTGGTCCCGGCGAGACTAGTCCCCTTCTGTGAGACTGACGAGAATGCCAAGCTTGGGGCAAGCCCGGGCAAAGAGGCCATGAGCGGGTGGGGTCCAGCAAGGCTTCTTAGAATCGGGCTCGGTCGGTTGTGTTTGTTGGAATCCTGACGGAGACGTCAGAGCTTGCAGGCAAGCCTGGGGCTAAGCCCTCGAGCGGGTGGGGCCTTGGCAAGGATTCCTTGTGGCGGCCTGTGCGCCGTTTGAGGAGAGGTGTCTCCCCTTAGTGTTTGCGGCTTTATGCCAATGGGGAAATGTGAGTACCCAAATGATGGATGTTGTGCTAGATGCATACGTTGTAGGGTACCTTGGGTGAAGCCCGGTGTTGCATTCATATTGCATGGTAGGCCCTTCTTTATATGCTCAACCAATAGAACATGTTTGATGATTGAGACATCCAAGTCTGTTTTAATGCTTTTCTATTTATAGATGTTTATTTGCATATGAAGTGCTGACTTGCAGGTTGGAGGGTTCCCCGGGGTCCGTTAGGGGCGCGGGAGGAAATGTGTTGTTACCAGTTTGAGGTCAGCCTTTGCTGACCCACGTTACTAATAATTTTTACAGGGCAAGGATCGCATGCAGGAGCAGCACGCCGGCCAAAAAGGCCTAAGCCCATGAAGTGTTTTCCCTCTTTTGTAGCACTACATTGATGATGATGTTTGTTTGAGACTCTTTTGTCCGCTTGCATGACGAGGTAGACTAGGAGTGCTATGCACATTCATGATTGTACTTTACTTGAGTATGGACTTTGTGGTAGGCTTAAGGACTTAGTTGTAACTCTTTTGGTTAGTGGATAACTTCTAGTTGTGCTTGTTTTCCGCTGTGTTGTGCAAGTGTTTTGAGTTTGGGTAGCTATATCACTTATATACTAAAGTTTGTGGCGTTCGTATATTGTGGGGCCCCGGCCGGACCCATATTATACGTCCACTACAGGGGAGGTGTTACACTCACTGTCTAGCTCATCAAGT